>JAWZYV010014099.1:0-85604 GCA_038373885.1 Cheiracanthium punctorium
GTTCCATACTGTAATTAATTCTGATTGATGTTTTTCAAGATGCAACTGGGATGGCGGGTGAATGGAAGAGGGGCTGTGAGCTAATAATGGCACGTGTGTCAGAAGTTGTGATTCCCAGATTTAAATCAATTGATTAAAATCACTGATTTAAATCATTGACTCCCCTGGAGATAAGTGGGCAATGTAAATTGAAAAAATGTTCAAGATAAGGTAGAAAAAAGATTATATTTTAAAAAATTGTTATTAATTTTAAATAGTTAAACTTTTTTAATTTGTATATGACCCCTGTACAAAAAAAAATCCCAGTAAAATGTTCCTCATGCACTAATCAAGCGACTTACAAAATTTGAGATGTATATCCCAAAAAGTGTCAGAAATATGTAGATTAATTTACAGGGCTTTTACCCTAAATATGTAACAGTTCTGAATTTCTTTGGTTCCAATTTGCAATCCAGTTCAATTAAAAAAAAATATATATATGATATGTTCAGTTCCAGTTTTCGTTCTGCCAAAAAAAGCGGTTTTCAGTTCAGATGATTCTACTTGGAAAAGGGGTGATAGGTTGGGATGGGTACTTTTTGTGAAGCTGTATTTTAGTGGGCTGTCATTTTATGATGTTTTCCAATTTTTTTTAAATTTCAATTCGGAATTTCAGAAACTATTCTACTTATTGCTAGTTCAAGTGTAAACAGAGTTTGAAACATAAAAGAGCGTAGCTAAACCTGCACTTGCCCCTATTTAGATGAAATTGAATCAGATCTGACTCATGCGTAAATGAGAGAAAGGCTCTGAGAAATGAAAACAGACTGTACATATAATGATGATAATTGTATGGTTGACATTAAATTAAAAAATAATGATAAGTTGGTTACAGTAACAAAATGACTGAAGATATATCAAACCGAAATAAACCGATATACAGTCAAACCCCGATATAACGGCACTATCCGTTCGAGAAAATTATGGCGCTATAACGAGTGCGGCGGTATATCGAATTATATTAGATTATGCAATGGATAAAAATAAACTTTGATATGGTATTATTACTGTTGTAAAACTCAATATCATAATGCATTATATTTAATAATAGGTAATGTAATTCAATTCTACTGGAATTAAATTATCAAATGATACTATGAAATTTAAATGCACTTACTATTTTATATCGTCAATCCTATAAAAAGAAGTTTCTGAGTAGAATAAACACTATGGCTGAAGTGTGAAGATCCAGGGCTCAGGCCTTTCGCACGGCGACGGATCTAACATTCTGGAGTCTCCAGCAATTTCTTCCAGATGTAACGTGAATGCACTTTAGAACACCTTAAAAAAATCATCCGCCCTAAGGACCCCTCATGTAGGTTTGAAATAAACACAACAAACAAACTTGGATAAAATAGATATTTTTGCTCATAGCAGACACACACTTACATTAAAACTCAAACTGAATTTATTGGAAATATTTTAAAATGGTAGTTTGAGTTTTCTTTTCAATATTAATTTTTTGAATATCCTTTTCTACAACTAAGAGATTGTTTAGCATTTCTTTATCTGTCGCATTTTTTCTAAAAAAATTCGTATTTTCCCAATGCAAATTTTCACTTCCTCCGATGTAACATGTGGTGTTTCATCTTCTTCAGATTCACTGTCAGATGAATCTAAATTTTGATTTTGATTGGTAGCCGATTTAACAATTTCATCGATTGTCAGATCTTCAAATGTTGAAACACTTTTGTCTATATTAATATACTCAGTTGCCGACAGAGGATGCTCAATGACTGTCAATTTGTGCATTTCATTTTGTAGTTCTTGGAGTGCTGTAATATTTTGTTTTGGAGTAAACGCTTCAGATTTATTTAATTCAGTATGTTTCCAGCAGTTAACAATAGTTTCTGGTGAAATTTCATCCCAGGCTTTTTTTATTATGCGAATAGCATCGTGTAAAAGGATTGGAGAAAAATCATCTTTGCTGATTTTTTCAATAATACGGCGGACGTGATGCTTTCGATAATGAGCTTTGAATGAGTTTATTATGCCCGCATCCAAAGGCTGTAAAACTCCAGTACAATCAGGAGGTAAAAATTCAATGCGGATATTGCTCATTGGGTATGTTTTGTGACAAGGGGCATTATCCAAAATCACTAAAACATGGCGTTTCTTTCTTCGCATTTCTGAGTTGAAATTCGCTAGCCATTTTTGAAATAATGCTGCAGTCATCCAAGCTTTCTTGTTGTTCTCATAATCAACATAAAGGGCAGGATTAAAATTTTTAAAACATCTGGGCTTAGCTGATTTTCCAATCACTGTCAGAGTTCTTTTATCAGATCCATCTAGTGCAGAACACCAGCGACACACGATCTTTAGCTTTTTTGCAGCCTTTAACAGGCCCACTAGAAATTGTTTTATCTGGTTGCAGGCGGTAAAAAAGTCCACTTTCATCCATGTTGTAAACGTCCTCAGCTTTATATTCTAAAATCAGCGCACTCAATTTCTTACGACCATTTATCACAACATCTTCATCAACTCCTGCAGTCTCACCACTTCGTATATACTGCGAGAATCCTCTTCGCTTTTTAAATCTGTTCAACCAGCCGCTGCTATACTCAATCTGTGATGCCCATTTGCTGGCCAAGGACTTTTGCTTTCTCTCTAATAATGTCTCCAGTTATAGTCGCATTTTTAGCACTCATTTGTAGTATCCATGTGCAAAGGGCATCCTCTAAATCTTTGTGTTTTGCAGTTTTCAGTTTTTTAACATTTGACTGCAGATCGTTGGTGTTAATCCATTTTTCGGGATTTTTCAAAATGTCTCCTATGCAGCGCCTACTAACAGGCTTTTTCCACAATGTAGAAAAATGATTTGCGATGTGTTGCTGCGATGCATTCACATTTCTTTCTTTATATTCGCAAATTTCCCGCTTTTCCGAAACTGTTAATACAGCTCTTTTTGCCATCATGAATTAAGAGACTCTGGTTATTTTTCAGATTTAGCTGCTAAATTCTTCGATCATTCAACGACTAATCTAACCTTTGAATGACAGATTTTGCATTTCATCCCGTATCCCTGGAAGGCGGCGGAAACTAGAAGGGGGGAAGAGAGGAGACAGGGCCGGCCCAAGGGGGGGTGCGAATGTAGGCGATCGCCTAAGGCCCCGCGCTTATAGAGGCCCCGCTCCTGGGCTATTTTATTGCTATCTCATAAGACATGATAGAGAAGAGGCGCTCTTGCGCTTCGGCTGGAGCCCCACACGCCCCTCGGGCCGTCTCTGGAGGAGAGGAGAGGTTTCTTCAAACATCGTTCTCAACTTGTTCTCAGTTTTCAAAAGAGAATGAATAGGAATTCGTTACTACTGAATACTATAGACGCAGGAAGGCAAGGGACTCTTTGGAAATCTTTTCAGAAATTATCTGATGGCGATTCACCGCGGGTGGTGGTGAAAATCCACACTTCCTTCCTTGAGAGCTGGCGTTTATGATGACCGCACCGAAGAATGGATAGGGTAATTTTCGTGTGACGAAAAAAGAGAAAATATCTGGAGGTCGTGGGAGGTATTCGCGCCTCCCGTATCCGCTATTGTCCAGCAATCGTAAGAAGTTCTGTCTGCTGCAAGGCAGGGGGAAAGAAGTTATCACTTTCTCTCGGCCGGCCGGCTGGCTGTTTGTATGCAAAGCCGTTTGTCCTGCCTTTGACCGCCAGAGGGTTTTAAAAAGAAAGATGTGCAAAAAACATATCCAGTAATTTCTAGAAAATTTGTTACACTAGGCAAGTTTTATTCTGGCGGTATATCGAGTTGGCGCTTTAACGGATCCATTACATTGAAACTCCTATTTGACAGATTTGTTCATAGACATAATTGGCGGTTAAGCGGAATTGGCGCTATTTCGAGATGGCACTAAATCGGGGTTTGACTGTTTTTTTTTTTTTTTTTTTTTTTCAGTTCAGATCCGGTTCGAAGCCCTAACTTAAACTAATTTTCAATGGCTCTCGAAGGGAAAAAAACAGATCACATGATCACATTTCAGGGATCATATAAAAATTGTAAAAGAAGAATAATGTTTCGCACTCTTGCAATAAACGTTTACATTTGAAATCATGTATAGTACAGCACCTGACTATCTTTGTTTAATAGATATCTTTGTCTGAAAATTTGTACATCACCTCATTAGTGTATGGGGCACATTTTACTAATTGGGAATTTTTCTGCACGGGAGTCATATAAGAATTTAAAAATAGTAATTTTTTTTAAATTAACAAGAGAAATTTTTTCTTAACGTAGTCTTTTGTCCTACCTTATTTTGAACATTTTTTTCAATTTACATCGTCCACATATCTCTAATAGATAAAGAATTGAAGTGTGTTACTACCTTTTAGGGACAACCTGTATATATAGAACTTGTTATTAGTAAATTTTTGATTTTGTATTCTAATTGTATTATGAAGGGAAATGAAATGATATAATTTAAAGTGTTCCTTATCAAGACATAATGGAAATAATCTCTTACTAAGCCCATTTATTGATATTTATTAATCTAGTTTTTTTGTTCTTTTATTAATTTAGTCTTTTATTTTTATAGAGATGTATTATTTCATCTTTCATCTCGTAGAATACGCAAAACAAGTCATGCTTGTGTTATAAAATCTGAAATTGTTTGTGATCGTTCTGAGCCAACAATTGCACTAGAATTGCGTAAGTAAAGGTTTTTAATCAGTTTTCACAGTATAATGAAAGACTTTCTTAAAGTCATACTCATGACTTTATTTATAACATTCAATGCATGTAAACTAATGTGAAATACTCAAAATTGGTTGAATGGTTAGTACATTGTCATAAAGTTTAGTGATCTCCCTAGACAATTCTGTCTGCTGACTGAGTAACCGTATGAAACAGCTTGGTGTAATTTGAATAACGTAAACTACTGACAGTGATATTCTCATCTTTTATACCATGCAAGATTTTTAGTCTTGCCCATGAAACAGTTTCTTAGTTAAGTTTGATTTCACAATTAGAGAGAAAACATTGTTCATTTATCACTGAACTGATGTTGATGGGCCTTATTACAAAAAATACCTCTCAAATTGTGTGATTATTAATAAATGTTAGCTTTAATTTGATTTTTTGTCTTCTCTAGATATAGTTTTAAAAGCTGTATAAAATTGACTTAAAATTTGCCTAAAATACACGAGAGAGTACACAGAAATAAATGTACTGAAAGGATAAATAAACATGCACATAAAGCTATTATGTAAAGTTACGATAAAATGAGTCTTTGTAACTTATTACTTTATAAACTTCCTGCATGTTTTAATCCCTCAATTTTGTAAACATAAAACAGTCATTTGTTGGTTTCATGAAAGATGACAGAAAGAGCTTTTCTTAAATAAATAATGTAAATTGTTAAAAAGTTAATCATTGTGTCAAAAGCAGGGCCATACGAAGAAAAAAATTTCAAGGAGGATCTAAATGGTAAAAAAAGAATTTTTCACAAAAAGACTTCATCATTATTATTTTTTAAACAAAATTCTGAATTTCATAGGCCTGAATTTTTGTGTTTTAAATTCTTATGTCAATTTTCAAATCTTATTTCTAAATATTATTAAACACTCACATTTAGTTTTGTAAATTATCTAGCATATTGAAAAAGGGGAATCCATAAATCTCTTTCTGTTTAGTTGAAAGAGCCTTGCCATTTTGAAAGTAATAAAAGTTTTAAGGTGTAAAAGTAGATAACTTGTTTAGATTTCATTAGACAGAAAACAAAGATAGAGCTGATTTTGTATTTGACCAATTTATAGCTGAAATTTTATATAGGTGTACTTCAGGATTTGAATAATTATAATATAATGATTTCCAGTGACGTGCATTCCGCCCAAGCAGTGCTTGGGCAACTGAAAATAAGGCTATTATTGTTTTTAAATTTTGCTTTCTATCACAAATTGAAAAAAAATACCATCTACCTTATTTATTCATAATTTCTTAACACAAAGATAAATGTCAAGTGGATAAACAAGTATATTTTCTTTCTAACTCTTCATTTCTCTGCCGTGAGATCAACCCATCTGCAATGTCTGCTGAAGGGGTGTTGCTATAGAAACATGACTTCATCAGAGAATTAGCCAATCAGAGACGACACTCCGAAACCCATATTCTGCCTTCTTGCTTGGGTGGAATGCACGTCACTGATGATTTCTCTAAAGGAAACTCCTTATGTAAATTTGAATGATTTGAAACATAATTCTAATTGCCTGTATTTGTCTTTGTATAGGTGTGAAAACTACGCTGTTTCATTTATTTTGCAACTCACTTGATTTTCTCCCCCCCCCCCTCCCCCAATTTGAAGAATTGTGCTCTTTGTTATTTAACTTTTTTTTCTTCAGAAAAATTTCAAATAAGTACTATTATCCAGCAAACTAATTTCAATATTTTCCCTTTAGCATGTCTTTATACTACATAAGATTAAAAGTTGACTCTTTCAAATTTATTTTTTATTTATTTACACTGACTTATAAAAGTTAAGCATTGAGCAGTAAAATGCAAAAAAAAAAAAAAAAAAAAAAAAAAAGAAAAAAAAAGAGGACAATTACTGCTTTGATTGACATGAAATGCTGCAACTAAGTAGCTCTATGTTTACTCATGAAACAAAACAAAGAATTATTTACAAAGATACAAAAATATTGAATTTTCATAAATTATAAGTTGACATCAAATTTGTATCATTAACAAAATTATGTTTAAATGCAAAAATAAACAACTAAAACTGATATTAGTGGGGTATGTTAGCGCCCCTCACCTTCATACATGTGTACAGCATGTGATAATGCTTGTTGCAAGGTGATCAATCAGTGCAGGGTTCAGTTATCGCCATTCTCCCTTTAGGGCAGTTTCTAAATCTGAGAGTGGCTAGACGAGGGAAACGTCTACAATACAGCATGGCCGAGGGCATCCCAAAGATTTTCAGTTGGATTAAGGTCCAGTGAGTAAATCTCTCTCTCTCCAAAAACTGTCAACTATGGCAGCTCTGTGAAAATGTGCATTATCGTCTATTAAAACAAAAAATAGGACCAACTGCTGCAGTGTACAGTTTCACATAGGGTGTAGGACTTCATCTCAGTACCGCACAGTCATCACAGAACCTCGCCTATAGATGTGTAAGGCAGTGCGATATTCCAGTGAAATCTCTGCCTATGCCATGAGGCTTTCACTGTGGGATGCCTGATGTTTGGTGATGTTTGCAGACCGATTTTGCGTGTGCCTTGTTCCCTCCAGACCCCTAGGTGCTTATCATTGGATTGTATGGCAAATCTGGACTCATCTGTGAACATAGCATTGAACCAGTCAGATTCATGTGCTGCCGGGACCATTCGTGCCGCTATGGATTACACGGATAAAGGAACACGAACTCCAGGGTACCTGGACAATTCATGTAGAGTCTTAGATGAACAGTAGTGACAGATATCGTCTTATCAATGACCCCTGCAACCATAAATTCACACATTTGGAGGTCGATCTTCTATTCCACCTGGTTACAACAGCAATATATCGATCATCCACAGGGGTTGTTGTTGTAACCCTTGGACGACCGGCTACAGGTCTTTGGACAGCTGTTAATCTAGTTTGGAATTGTTCACAAAATTATGAAATGGCAAAATAATGAACACCGAACAAAAGTGCAATATCTGTAATTGACTCTCCTGCTTCACTGCTTCTTCTGACTGAAGCAGGAGAAGCATTGCTTTTCACTGCTTCTTCTGACAACCCGCTAGAGCTTAGAATCTCCCATTCCTCTTCTGGGAGGCATAGAAACACATCTAGCATGAAAACAAATCATACGAATATTCTAAACACCTTTCATCAGTACTTACATGCAACTCCTGTAACCCTTCACAATGTCAGCTTCTTATATCACAGCCTGTTTTGTATATTTCTTGATGCAGAACCATGATTGACTAATACCAAACTTATTTGCATACTTCCTTCTACCTTTGCAGCAAATTTCAGCTTCTTTAATTCAGATTGGCTTAAATTAAATTAATTAAATCGGAAATTAAACTTTTCCTCTCTGTGCTTAACTTTTGGAAGTGAGTGTATTTATTAATTTATTATTATCAGGGGTGGGAAGTTGTTTTCGTAGTTTGTAGTGTAGCATGCTACTTTTTAAAAAAATTAGTGTAATATGGGATACAAAAAATCAGTATTTTAAGATTACTCTTGGCGCAAGATCGTTTTGGCTGATTGATCACGTGGTGCGATTCCTCTTTCTTCCGACGATAGAATGATTAAAAACTATTTTTACTTGACAGACCCCCCACTCCACACGCACACACACACATGCACATACCCGCACACAAATGAACCGAGGCACTAAGTTACTTTGGAGTAATGATGGGCATGAATGAATGAAATTATTCAAATTAATGAATTATTAAATCCATTCGAATCAATCGATTTCTAAAAATTCGTTCTAACACTCAGCGCATAGCATTCATTCGAATAGTATTGGTGAAAAAATTAATCGTGATTAACCGTGAATACACTTCGAATAGTGAAATGATTAATCACGAATACAATTTGAATTGTGAAAACGGTTGATCGCAATTAGTCACAAATACAGTTTGAATTGTGAAAACAGTTAATCGCAAATACAATTCGAATTGCAAAATTGCGATTGACCGTTAATACCATTTGCTCACAAATATTGTAAAACAGTTTTCGGAGGCGATTTTAATATAGATTTGAGTTCCAAAGATGTGTCTTCAGGAATAGGGAAAAGAAATACACTGCAGTCATGGATTATGATATTATACACTTTCCAAACAGTATTTATAAAGAGCCGCCTGGGTTGTGTAGTGGTTAGAGAGCCATTCTACCTCATCACGGGCCCCGGTTCGATTCCTGGCACGGGCTCGGGTGTCATTTAGTCCGACCCTTCATAAGAAGCAACGCTGGTCCACCTATTAGCTCCCTCCATAGTAAAGAGACCCGTTATTACGGCCTTAGTAGTGGTCAATTTTTATAAATGGAAACTGTGCTACACACCCACTACACCTGCATTATCTGAGCAGCATTCTCTGTACTGCTTGTGTTTATCCTAAAGATGAAGTTAGACGCATGTCAAATGCATTAAAAAATAGACTGATATTTTAAATACCCACTAAAGTAAGATATTAGAAATGTATCATAACCCATTCGTCAGCCTTATTTTGCGTTCTTACTTCATTACGTAGAATGGTATATCATAATCTATGTATCAGCCCTATTTGTCTTTCTTTTTTCATTATGTTGGAAAAGGAAAGTGCATCATAATCCATGAGTAGGTCTATTTTTCTTTCTTTCTTCATTATAATGGGAAGTTTATTGTAATCGATGTGCCTCTTTGTCTATCTTGTTTCATTTGCGTGGAAAGTTCATACAAATCCATGTGCTGGTTCAATAAATGTGACGGAAAATAAAACTGTCGACTGTTGTTGGGGACTGAAATTAAAATCACTCAAAGGCTTTCTGGTATTACAAAAAGCAGCCAATTCGTCTGCTAGGAGAGAACAGCTGAGGTCAATGAATATGTCCTTTAGAGCTATATGTATCCTTCCTGCAGTTTCCCGCTACAATTTGGATATTCATCAGATGAAAGGTTTGGGGATTTCCCACCTGGAGACCTGACAGCTGAAGACTGTTTACAACTTATGAAATTCCGGGGGCAGAGATTAGAAGGATGGGACTTCTAAATATTGGCACCCCTCAGAAACTGTTAGTGACCACTGAGGGGATTTTCTGAAACATAGGTTTAATCTGCATATACATCACATTTACACAGTGGTCTTCAGTGGTACGTGAGTATCAAACTCGCAACCTTCTGGTTTTGCCAGTCCAAAAACCACAGCCTCCGAAAACCAGTTATGAGAAATATTAGAGGTTTTCAACATGTCCTTAATTTAAGGGTTTTGAAAGCCAAGTACTTCTAAAAAAGAAAACAGCAGATTGAGACAGATGTCCTTTATTAGAGGTTTTCAGTATCCTCAAATTGAAGGTTTTTAAATCCCCCTACTTGTATACAAGGAAACAACTGGTTGTGAGATAAATGTGTGCTATTAAAAGTTTTCTCTGCATCTTCAAACTGAATGTTAAAAGAAAAAAAAACAAAAAACAATTTTTTACATTAAAAAGGTTACTCTAGTATAACAAAAAATGGAAAAGTATGTTTTTTTGCCAAGAGAGGGCAGCTCACGGCATCGATGTGTCATTCAGAGGTACATCCGACCTTTCTAGAGTTTCCCCACACAATATGGGTCCTCATCAGAAGGAGGAGTCTTGAATATTTGCACCCCTTGTAAAGCGACTGCTGGTGACATTGAGGGGACTTTCGGAACCACAGATTTAGGGTGCACATAATACACAGCATGTACATGGTGGTCTTCAGTGGTATGTCGGAGCTGAGCCACTCATCTTCAAAATCTACTGGCCAATGTCTTAACCATTGGGCTACCATTCTCAACCACCCCACCCCAATAAAAAAGTGAGAAGTGTCTATTATGTGAGTCTTTCAATGCTTCCAAAATTCAGAAGTATTTTAACACCTACTACTTGTATAAAAGAAAATGACCTTCTGAAACGTGCATCCACTATTATAGGTTTTCTCTGTGTCCAGAAATCGAAAGATTTTATATCCCAGTAGCATCACAGAAAAGGACCAGTTGTGAGAAGTATACGTTATTATAGGTAACACAACAGCTCTTTTGGGATCGTTAATCTCGGTGACTTTTTTGGGTGGGTGAGTTATAAGATAAAATATTAAAACCTGCTCCATTATAACTGTTATGCTTGTTTAACATAACTTATTTGAATTTATCCAGTTTATACTTTTTTAATTCTAGCTAACATAATACTGGAAAAAAAGAAATAGAAAAACTCCTAACATTAAATCAAAGAAGCTGTATTTAAATTTAAATTATATTTCTGGAAACACTGTTTACCAAAATAATCTTCAGATAATAGAAAGACTAGTAATGACCTGTAAAATTTGTAGTGCATATAGCCACTAAGATACAAGCACATATGCAAAACGTGATAAGAGTTTTCCCCCTAACATTCAATCTCTAACAAACAATCAACAAATAACGACAAAAAAAAAAAAAAAAAAAAAAAAGCAAGTAAGAAAAAGCGAGAAAAGAAGAAGAAGAAAAAAAAAAAGCAATTTACAACCGAACTATTCACAGATAGTATGTGGGAGGGAGAGAAAGTAACACCACACCGCGATCCTGTATCAATAACAGAAACATGCATATATGAGACACATGCTATTTAAAACTAAACGGTAAAAGGAGTCTATAAGTGATAGTCACGTGAAAAGTAAGTACCCAGGCATCATTAATCGTAACTTTGATATAGTGTATATTCTATTTTAATACAAAAATCAACATCCAAATCTGCAAACTTTAAAAAAAGGAAAATGACAAAAATCCATTATTGTAATATAACCAAAAGTTCCCCCCACTGTACTGAAAGCCCAGATTTTTAATCAGATCTCATCGAACCCCCATCTTTAAAAAAAGTTCAGTCATGAATTCATTGCTTTGAAAAAAAAATATTTCTAAAAATCTGCCTGCACACAGCATTTGACCTTCAGCTGTAATAGTAAAATAGTAAGTAAAATAGTTATATTATAAGGGTTTGTAACACTAGATTGATTTTCCTATGAATTAATAGAAAAAATGATTTATTTTGTATGTCTGTTATTTTAATATTTACATGCATTTACAGATTGATCCCTGCCCCTTAAAAATCCATATGAACCAGTAAAAAACCCAAATTAACAATTGTTTTCCATCCAATAGTTTTATTTATTTTTTCTCATTTTATTTTATCTTGCAGATAATGGAATGAACATACTTTTTAAGTGTGGTAATTTAAATCAAATAGAAGTTGCCAGAGAATTCAACAACATCATTCAAAAGTATGATGTAAAAGAAGAGAAACCTACCCTAAAATTAAAAGCTTTCAAAGAGAAAAGAAAATAAAAGTAGAAGAACACAGTTAACTTGGTGTGTGCATAACATAGAAGAAGCTGCACTATGGCAAGGGATGCATATAAAGCCAACATTAATATTTTCAACAAAGTTTATGACCAACTACCAGCTTTTGTTGATGTATTTGATGAGGAAACTTTTTATGTATTTGTAATATTTTTTGTTCTAGGAAGCTTTTTGCTTGCATTCATACTTTCTCGATTTATAACTATTAAACCTGTGGATTAAAAATTACAAAATCATGATTTTTTTCAGCTCATCATTATTTTTAAAATTTGTCTGTGTATTTAATTCTAAAAAGCAGGTTTTTATGTTCTCAATAGATATGTCTTATTTAAATACCATTTTATTTAAAATAAGTTGAGTAAATTATGGAATTTACATTTTAAAAAAAAAAAAAGTAATATTGCTAAAGGAAATAATGCATGAAGTAATTCATGTTAAAATTTTATTTTAATAAAAACTTTTTTTTAATGTTTGTTTTTACTTGATTTTAAAATGTAATTAAGTATGTGTATAATTAACGTATCTTACTTGTATGCATTCACAACTTCTAATCTGTAAAGCTGCATTTAGTTAATAATGTGCATATTAATTAAGAAAAATAATTTTGTTATATAAAACCATATGTATGTTTCATATTAAAATTTTATTTTTATTTAGCATCAATACAGTATAACTGACTGGAAAATGCATTATAATATGATCTATGTATCGTATTTCAAAATTGGAATCTGATTATATTTGTTAATCACGAGGTCTGAATATTTCTCATATTATTATACTATATTGCATAAATGCAAACTATTGTGTATCATTAAGTTTTACATTAGTAAAAATAAAATAGTAAAACATGAAGTTTGAACTTTTTAGTTAAAATTATGTTTGAAATTGCATTATGAATGGAATTTAAGGAACACTTCCTGCATGATTAATTGAAATGTAAATGCCAACACATACAGATGTGTAATTTTTTTAATTTCAGGATTACTATTAATGTTTTAACCAATTTAAATATTCTGCAACTAAGAAAATATTTAAATTTCTTATACTTTTAAAGAAAATATGTTTTTGTAGTTGAACAAAAAAATTTTCTGATTTTGCTACATTATACTTTTTCCTGTTAGTATACTAGGCTAATATTTGCTTCATATTTTGTAGAATATATTTTACTAAAATCAATGAGGGAAAAAAAAAAACAACTAATGCCTAGTTTATTTTTTCTCACCTGCATCTATCACTTTAAAATTTTTATTGTTTTTCTATCTTATCTTTCATGACACAGTATTTGGTCTATTTTAAAATGGATAGTTTAGTATTATACCTCATTGGTCCAAAGCTTGTTTATTTATATTATTATTATTTATTGGTACTGACTTAAAACATTTATGTATGTTCTATCTAAAATATAGTGTGTAAGCAAGAATGTAGTATGTATCACAAAAGGAAATGTGTGTAACTTTTCCCTTTCCCATAGAAAGCATTAATTTTTCAGTTTTTTTAAAAGAGGGTGGCGACAGATCAGGAAAATCGTTTAAAAATCAGAATACTTTATCAGTTTGGAGTAATTATAGAAAGAAATTTCATAAAAATACCCAAAAATCAGGGAACTTTCATTTTGGCTATGTGAACAAGACTGATTTTAGCTGTAGATCAGCATTTGACTCATGCGTCATAGGTTTGTCCCAGATCATTCAACACTCAACTGATGCAGACACTTTATGAATCCGAAACCAGGATACGTATTGTGAGAACATAGAAATACGAATGCAATTCCAAGTCTCAAATGATATAGGCAATATGCAAATCCAAAACTGCAAGTATTTGGATTCATACTAAGATATGACCATATAAGAAATCAGAGTTACAAATCATATAGACATTTTAATTAATCAGCCATACAAATGCAAATGTAAACTCCTTTTAGGTCTTCTGTAAAACTTCTGCCTCTGGGCGAACTAGTAATGAGTCATGTTCAAACGTAACAATTTGTTAACCCTAGTAGTGTTTCGCGGTTGCCCTTTTTGTCAAGGATGTGGACTTTCGTGATCATTTTGATTGGCGGTGGGTGCACGTGACAATGTGAACTTTTTTTCGCAATTTCTGTAACCACCCTGTAGAAGATTGCATTTAGAAAATTATACACCAATTTTTACAGTTATTAAAATAATCTGCAATTCTTGATTATTTTGATTGCCGTTCTGTTATAAAACGCATTTAAACATGTTATTTTGAAGTAATAATTATACTGATAATATTTACATTCTCTTACTACTTTTTAAAAGTAGAAAATCTTTATCTCTTTAAGCTATGCACTTATAAACTTATGACTGAAATAATTAGTTTTAAATGCAGTGAAATATTTCCCTTTGTGTGTGGTTGAAAATGCATTTTTTTCATGTGTTACTCATGTTCTAGTCATTAAATACATTATAAATTAGTTGTTAATTGTGTCATAAAGGAATAAATTAGCGTAGTCATATATCTTTCAAATTGTTTATTGATAAGTTTTGGAAAATATTCAAACAAGTTCTAAGTTGTAATGCTGCATCTTCTTTGTATCACATTTGTAAAATCTTGTTTACATATTTCATATGTAGCTTATGTTCACTTTCCAGCATTGAAAATAAATTATGGATATCTGAAAAATTTGTTATTTATTAAGAATTCATCAGTCAGTATTAGATTACATTTTATTATAATATTTGAAAGTTTCAGTCTGTTTTGTGTAATTAACAACTGTTAACTTGTGATAGTAAGTAACTGCAACTATTTAAAAAAAGGAGGGAGGGCAAAAAGTTGTACTATAGAGCCAAAACCCATAATTTTGAGAGAAATATAAATGTTTCTGTAACTTTTGAGTATGAAAAGATCATCACCTTCCGACACTACTTAGAAGTAATTAAACTTGTACATTTCCCAATTTCCACTGTTTGCATTTTCTTTTTCCTTTAAAAAACTCTCAGTTTCTAATTAGTACAGTAAAAATAGCATTTAACCCAAACATAAAAAAGAAGTTCTACTAAGCGACAAACTGTTGAGTACCCTCTTCTTAGTAAGAGGAAAAAAGTTGCACAACTTAGCGCGTCGGGTTTCAACTGGAGAGGAGTGCATAGCGCTCTCAACTGGGAGATGGAAAGTGCTGGGTTGCGTTGGTCGATCAAGGCGTTAGGAGTTTTCCATGGTTTTCTTTGAAACTTCTGTTGTTTTCTTCGAATATGGGCTAAGACCCCTTCGAAAGATCCCTATCCCAGAGAACCCCCCCTTCCTTTGCCGTAGATCTCTCGAGTAGATAATCGACCATAATCCCAGAATAAAATTAGGTAGGAGAGAGGGTGTGCGTATGGAAAAGTGAATGAATGATAGATTTTTGTAAAAAAGTAAAGTTATGTGGATAGAATGAAAAGAAGGTTAGCTACAAACTATAGAATATAGTTTAAAGCAATACTCAATGAAACTGTTTTCCTTCGCAATGCATGTTTTTCAATAAATTACATTCTCTGCAGTGAGAAGTGCCATTTATTACAACACACATAATAACAAATAATAGTATCCTAAAAATTTTCAAGCTTATCATATTGAAGGCTATTTTCATTGATGTTATCATCATTAATCAATGCATCTCTGTTAATGCATCCATGTCCAGAGCTATTTCTGCACATGTATGAGCATTTCAAGCCACTCTTTTGGCATTCACAGTTTCTCATACACCCCTCATTATAATCTCACAAAAATTTGAGCTGCAATTCTTCAATGGTATACTGGCATTCATCATTCTCCTCCATATAATGAAATAACTTTTCCATACCATCCTCTTTCTTTACATCAGAAATTGACGCTCCTCTTCTTGGATGTACCTTTTCTGGTTTTGATGTGCCTTTTTTTCTGAAACCTCGTGTAACAATACCAGTGATATATACGATCTGAACTGGTGAGGTCTATGACTTGCTAGACCCTCACTAAAACCTCTTCTCCCAAGAATCTTGTCTGATAGAAGCTGCAGCTCGAATATTGTCAATAAATTCTTTTTTCTCTACTAAACTCCATTTTTCTTTGGGTTTCTGCACTTAGAGACATCAGTACATTTCCAACCACTCAGGAAACAGATTTGAAATCAAAGCAGATCCAGAGCATATTTTAACATACAAAGTAGGTGGCACTACTGCCACCCAGTGAAAAGATAGTGCCATCTAGTGATAATAAATGCCTCCTAATGCCACCTAGTCCCAGCCATTGCTCCCACACAACGGGAGTCTTAAGCAAAACTCAATTTTAAGTTTTAAGTGGCATTAATCATGAAAACTTTCATTTTCTTTTAATCTTCTTCCCTTAATTTTAAAACTATTACTGCAGTATAGACCTTGTTGGCTAACATCACATGTCTTCCTTGCATGTCTATTAAATCAAAAATAAAAATATTTTCGGCGTACTTCATTTAAACTTATTTTGTTTGAAAGAGATAAAATACTGCAATAACACTAAGGTTTAGCAGTTTCTAGCCAAATATTGCCAAGCTGGGTTCAATTTGAAAGATTTGTTTTTGACACTTAATTTGGCAATATTTTGCCAAAAGCAGACAAGCTTGAGATAGTTTGCGACATGTTTTGGGGATAGCCAAATTAGTAATTGACCACATACTTTTAATGAATTGAATGCATCCATACACCTTAATGTGTTTAAAGTCCCTGTGACCCTGTGAATAAATTACCCAGTCAATTGCAATAAAAAAGATGCACAGTTAGATGTTACAATAGTTCTAAACACAAAATTTCAACATTCTACAGTTAAAAGTTATAGAGTTATGCGAAAGATGTAGGTAATTTTTTTTTTTTGGCACCAAATTTGGCAATGTTTTGGCAAAACACATCAAGGTCGATGACAAATGGTGAGATTTTTGGCATGGAACAAACAATGACTGACTACAGACATAATATATTGAAGATGTCCATAGACATTAAATGTATTGAAATTCTTTTCGTTGGTCCTGTAAATAAACTTTCCAGTAGATTGAAACCAAAAATTGAAATGCACAAGATGTTACAAAAATCTTATATATGAAATTTCAACATTCTATGACTTATAGTTTTGGAGATAACGAGAGTTAAAGAAATGTACACGTACACCAAAAGTTGCCAAGCTTGCCGACTTTGGGTGCAATTTTTGAGGGAGGCACGTGGCCGTGGTCGGACCATTACCTAACTATATGGTAGGACAGAATTGTGCGTGAAATTTATGAATGTCTCTAAAACTGCCATTGACCGTATAATGTGTTGAAATATTTTTGAGTGTTCCTGTAGAACTAAAAGTGAAAAAAAAGGCACTACTCTCGATAGAGAGATTCATTTTGTAACCCTTAACAACATAATCTCTTAAGAGTGTTTGAAATACCCTAATATCTCTAAAATACACTTCAATGAATTTTTGCCCATAGAGTGTTATGTACCTGTATTTAAAATATTTTGGGTGGCCCTGTAACTGATCTATCCTGTCTATTGGGACCAATAGGCGAGGTACACAACTATATTTACAACAATCCTAAATATAGTTTCAACCTTCTACGACTAACAGTTTTTGAAATATGCGAGTTACATACATGTGTACGTACATTCAGATGTCAGGGAAAACTGGTCAAAATTTATTGTACATGAATTTTTAAGAACGTACATACATGCGTATGATGAGATGCATTGCAAAAATTCTTAAAAATAAATTTAGAGGTAGTCAAAATCATTTTTTTTTTTTTTTTGCCAAAATTTGGCTCCCGAAATTTTTTGTGATCACATTACTTCTTTATACTTCGTACAAGGAAGTAAAAATGTGGATTATGCAAAAAGAGGGAAATTTGACAAGTATGTATGCATATGTGTGTGAAAGTTTTAGCTCATAGCCTTAGAACATCTAGAGAAAATCTCAAAATACGCTCTGAGCAGAGCCGAGGAATTTTTACTGGGATATTCCCCTGTTGTGGTGGCTTTGGACGTGTGATGTATCTTTCTCGACACTTACGATGAACTTGGAGACAGGCATTAACAGCAAACATATCTTTATCTTGTTTAATTCACAATAGCAATGTGGTTGCAGTAACAATTTAATAGTTAGCAGTTGCAGTTAGATTGCACCACACTACAACATCCCATGTTACTATAAGGTTTTATAAACAATAATAAAAAATAAAAAAAAGAAATACAAAAATCTTAGCAATTTTTTGTTGAAAGAGGTTTCAATGTGAATTTTTTCTTATAATTCTTACGCATTGACTGATAATGGAAATAAATTAAAACTCAGCTGTTCGAGCCTCGTCAGGATGAGACCTCCTGAACCCCCTAATTTTTTAGTTTCATTATTGCCATATTAAAACCATATTAATTGACTATGTCATTTTATCTCTCATCCCCTTTTCTTTTATTCTTCCTTTACATTTATTTCCTCGACTGGAAGTAGGAGCGTTTCCTGATCTTTCCTTGCAATTGCAAATGTGGGTCGATGATAACTGAAGTAACTTATATAATTTTTTGTATCTACCTTAACACACCAAAAATTTTGCTTTTCGTTATTTATATTGTTGAGAGAGCTTTAGGCGAGTAGGGTTGCTGTATTTCACCTGGTAACTCTATTGGCAAGTCATCCAGAGTGGATAAGAATTCCAGGCTGTTAGGCTTATGTTTAAAATTATGCTTTTATCCACTTTCCCATTGGCTTGCCCAGTGCATTTACATCTTTTACAAGTTATTCTTGATCAAGGTTCGTTGATATATATCAATGGATATATATCGTGATATATATCCTATATTTATTTTATAATAAATATCATGATATTTTGGATATTTTCATATAAAGTGTATAAGTTTACCGATTAGGGAAGGAAAAGAAAAGATTTTTCTTTTATAGTATTCTTATTGTTTATTATTTTATCGTAAATATTTATCGTATTGCTTATTTCTTATAAAGAAACTTAGGTGATTCCAAGAAATTTCATCCTCCTTTTTACCACAAGGGGTGTCACTGCTTGAGTAATCAATTTTAGAAGGGGCTGGAGTGGGCAGGACATAATCCTCTCAGGCTTTCTATATCATCCCTATTGAAAGGAGGAAAGGAGAATGACTTTTAGGACAATACTTTCCCTTACTTTAGTGATTGTTGAAAATATAAAAGAAACCCTTGTAAATTAAAAATGAGGTCCAAGTTCAACAAATGCATAGATTTCACTTGGAATAGGTGAAACTCCCTACAAATGGAAGGTGACACCTTACTAGGAGAATGATGGAATGACGACAGGGGAAATTTGGTGCAAATTTGTCAAGAGCACAAACCTGTAATTGATAAAGACATTTTCAATTTAGTCAATGATGTAAACCTAATGGGTAACTGTTCTGATTACCTAGATATTTTAGGACCCATTTCAAATGCACTGGATGAGGTCCAAAGTAATCGATTGCACAATGTGTTGACATTTTTTGCAAATTAAAGGAAAAATTAGAAGTATATGGCAGGAAAGATATGAGAAAGAAATGAAATGGCTTTATCACCGGCACATTTAGAGGTACTGGCACACACAGATATTGTGGGAAAAAATTAAGCGACGATGAAACCCACATAGCTTTTAATTTCATATGTTCGGCAGATAAAGAACTTTTGCCTATGGCTATGACAAGGTGGCGACAGATCATGGAAATCGGGGAAAAATCAGGTTACTTTATCCATCCGGAAAAATCATGGAAATAGCAGGGAATTTTGTAAAAATATCCAAAAATCAGAAAACTTTCGTTTTTGCCTAGTGAACGAGATCATTTTTAGTTGTGGATCTGCATCTAACTCACAAAGTCATAGTGTCGTTCTGGATCCTACAATACTCAACTGATGTAGAGACATTACGAATCCAAGACTCAAGTGATGTAAGCACTATATGAGTCCAAAACTGCAGGTATTCGGACTCGTACTAAGATACGGATCATACGAGAAAACCAGACATAGGAATCTACAGACATAGGCGTAACTTACGACGGGCAAGAGGGAGCAGTTGCCCCCTAAAATTCAAGAAAATTGAGATAAAACCACTTTAGAAAATGGTATTTTCTACAATGAGCAACATTCCCCCCCCCCTCCCCCTCAAAGTTACTTGCCAGCTTAGACATGTGAATCAATCGGATATATGAATGCGAATATGAAACACTCTTTTTGGGTCAAAACTTCTGCATCTGACCGATCCAGTAACGAATCATATTGAAAAGTAACGATTCATTGCCCCTAGTGGTCGATCTGCGATTGCCCTTTACATCAAGAGGGTGGAATTTTGTAGTCATTATGATCCCTATCCCCGTATTCCACTCTGGAGTTTTCTACAGTCACAGTAATTTGGATCATTGTCAGGTATACGACGATCAGGGAACTTTGTTTCTTAATTTCTGTGCCATCCTGTATGAACTTTTTTGCCAAATAGAGCTCTTTTCCAAGTTTTATGTTTGAAGATGAATTTCTAAATGTTGAACCTGTAGTTTGGTGGAACACTATCAAAATAGAAGACCATCTGAAAGACAAAACATTGCATCTAATTAGGCAGTTAGTTACTGCTAGTCCATCAACAGCTGGGCTAGAAAGGATATTTTCTAGTTTTGGATTAGTCCAGTCCAAACTACGTAATCGCTTAGGGACTGAAAAAGCAGATAAACTTACTTTTTTGTTTAAATATTTTAATAAAAAAAATCTGATGTGTCCAACACATGACTTCCTTGCACATCTATTAGATCAAAAATATTTTCGACGCACTTCCTCTGAACTTATTTGTTTGAAAGAGATAAAATATCAATAATAGTAAGGTTTAGCGATTTCTAGCCAAATATTTCGATATCGCCAAGCTGAGTTCAATTTGAAAGATTTCCTTCTGACACTTTATTTGGCGATATTTCAGCAAAAGCCGACAAACTTGAGATAATCTGCGAGATTTTGGGGATAGCCAAAGTAGTCATTGACCACAGACTTTCAATGAATTGAATGCATCCACACACCTCAATGTATTTATCAGGGTGTAAGTCATTTGGCTCACCCTGTAAATAAATTCTCAGTCGATTGCTGTCAAAAAAGATATTGAAAACAGTTAGCTATTACAATAGTTCTAAATACAAAAGTTCAAAATTCTACGGGTTAAGGTTTTAGAGTTATATAAATAATTTTTTGGCGCCAAATTTGGCGATATTTCGGCGAAACTCGTCAATGTCGACGACATTTGGCGAGATTTTAAGTATGAACCAAACAATGACAGATTATCGCCAAAACTCGTCAAGAACGATGACAAATGGCGATACTTTGGGCATGGACCAAATGACTGACTATCGCCAAGTTTGGCGATATTTCGCCAAAACTCGCCAAGGTCGAGGACAGACGGCGAGATTTTGGGCATGTACCAAACAATGACTGTCTGCAGTTGCATTATATTGAAGATGTCCATAGACATTAACGTACTGAAATTCTTTTCGGTGGTCCTGTAAATAAACTCTCCAGTAGATTGGAACCAAAAATCGAGATGCACAACTAGATGTTACAACAATCTTATACATGAAATTTCATAATAGTTTTTGAGATTTGAGAGTTAAATATGCACACACGTACAACAAAAGTCGCCAAGCTTGGCGACTTTTGGCATAGTTCTTGAGGGAGGCACGTGACCGTTGTCGGACCATTACCTAACTTATGTGGTAGGACGGTATTGTGCTTGAAATGGATGAAAGCCCCTAAAATTGCCATTGACCGTAATGTATTGGAAATCTTTTGAGTGTTCCTGTAGCAGAACTATAAATGATAAAGACACTTTTTTTAATGGAGAAATTCATTTTCTAACTCTTTACAGCATATATCACTTCTGAGTCGTTTGAAATAGCCCAATACCTCTAAAAAACGCTTTGATGAATTTCGGCCCATAGAGCGTAATGTATTTCGAATGTTTTGGGCAGTTCTGTAGATAAACTATTCAGTCGAATGGAACCGAGAGGGGAGGTGCACAACTAGATGTTACAACAATCCTAAATATAAAGTTTCAACATTCTACGCCTAATAGTTTTTGAGATATGCGAGTTTAATGAATTTCGGCCCATAGAGCGTAATGTATTTCGAATCTTTTGGGCGGTCCTGTACATAAACTATCCATTCGATTGCCACCAAAAGGGGAGGTGCACAACTAGATCATAGAACAATCCTAAGTATCAAATCTCAACATTCTAGGACCAATAGTTTTTGAGATATGTGAGTTACATACATACGTACAGACGGCATGGAAAAACTGGCCACAATAGACTCGCCGCTGGTCAAAATGAGTTGCAGACGCGTTAATATGATCGTGCATGCTAGCCTACGATGAGATGCATCGAAAAAAATTTTTAAATTAAATTTAGAGGTAGTCAGAATCGTTTTTTTTTTGTCGAAATTTGGCCCCCAAAATTTTTCGGGATCACATTACTTCCTTATACTACGTACAAGGAAGTAAAAATAAAGGGAGAATTATATGTTATTTTGAATTTGTAATTAATAAAATTATCTTGACACTTGAGATTAAATCTTACATTTTGCATTTTAGTGAGTACATAAAACATATTTAATTTTTCAGAAGTTTGTTTCTGTTTCCTACTTTATGTGGTAAAAATTTGTTGTTAAATGCAAAATATATAACTATTAGCAAATAAAAGTTGAATATTTGTTGTTATAATGTTTACATCATGCTTGAAAATATTTATCAACAATAAAATTAACTGTTTAACAGAATATTTATAAATATCAAAATATCGGATATATTTGATATTTTCGAAAATATCATGATATTTAAGATCCCTGTTCTTGATGCATCCTTAATTTTATGAGTCCATGTTTTATGTTTCCATGTTTCGTAATTATCTTTATTCAACGTTTCAATTCGCCAAGTTCCAGTCGCCATTTTGAGGATGAATGATGCAGCTTTGAAACGAACGTTAAAAATCAGCAAATAAATAAATTAATCCATCTGGTGTCCATAACCTTTTAGAAATGTTAGCAGAGTTATGGCACAAACATAGTGAGCATGGGATTTTAACATAACATTTACTTTATTAAATTAGAATGGAAGAAACAGGCACATCACATAAAAAGGTAACATCAAGAAGGAAAAAAGTATAGAAGAAGTAAAGAGAATGCGTGTGCGAGCACAGTTACAGTTAAGTAGATAAATATTTATTGAGGGATACAGAATTCAGGAGGATAAGACATTGCACAATAAAAAAAATAAACATATTGTAACAATAGATTAAAGCTGTTGTCAACTAATAGTATTTAAATATATGTAAAATACTCAATATATATATGTCGCACTTTTGGGACACATTTTTTGGACAATTTTCAATAAAGGGGGTGAGAGATAAAATGATATAGTCATTAATAGAGAATTGAAATGTTAGCAATAATTTATTATTCTTTATTGGAAAAAAGTAGAGGGTTCCCAGAACAATTGCTGAAGAGAAACAATTTGGGGCACACTAGTGTACACTTTGTCTAAGTCAAATAAGTGTTTTTTTTTTTTTTTATAAATTAGACCCCTCCTTAAAAAATTTCATTACTTTAGAATAACCTTTCACTTAGATCAAATAAGCTTTAGCTCATCCCAAAAATATTTTATGTACCTGCCACTGTTAGCATGTTTCTGTAATCTTGTAAACATTGGTAAACTAACTAACATTCATTTTTTCCCCCTGCTTTGAGATTTACTTACCTTGTATTTCTTCCTCAGATAAAAACATAGCAATTATATTGAGTCTCGGAACATTGATTAGGTGTTGCAGATATTTACCACCTTCATCAGCTTTGCCTATTGTGAAAAATTTGATATATGTTACTAAGAATTTTGAACCAGTTTTTAAGATAATGTCAAATTTTTTTTAATAATGTAAAAAGACCTTAAAATGCTAAAATAAAATGAAAAGGTTTTTGGTTTATCCGAAAGCCTTCGGTAAAAACCGAAGGCTTTCGGATAAGTGTAAATGAGTAAGTGTAAAGTGCAATGCATAAGTGTAAATGATTTTTTAAAAAATCATTTAAAAATCCTCTAGCAATGCAGTTGAGCAAGTTTCTTTTTTTTTTTTTAATTTCTGCTTATGCAAATTAGACCTGTTCACTTAAAGTTTCAAATATACCAAGTGACTCGGAAGTGATTTTACAGTCTCTAAAACTGTAAATGATCAAAATATACTTTAAATTAAAAAAGTTTGTCAAATTTAGAGTAGCTTTCAGATAAGACCACTTTTTACAAGGGACTGCATTTTAAAATACAAAATTTAATTTTTAAATGGTTCCCCATTTCTTATCACTTATACATGGAAAAATGTTGCTCTGTATCTAAAAGAGTAAATTGAAATAATACTGTGTCCCTGAGTGAAAAAGTCAGGGTGTTTACCCGGCTGGAATAGTCAGGGAACTTGGCCTTTGTTTGGGGAAAAGCCTGGAAATTTTTCTGAACAAAGTTGTTCAGAAAGGTCAAATGGGCATGTCAGATTTTGGTAAAAAATATGAATGCTGTTACAGCATGATATATAACATAAGTTTTCCTTAGTCATTTAGATGCAATATCATTACTGAATGCTCTAAAAAGCTCTGTTCCATTATCAGATACTAAGAAAATACTTCAATCATCGATGATAGTTCAGATGTCAATCATAAATTGCATTCATTACTACAAAACGATTTAAAGAGTGCTCTGGGTCTAAATCTTATTTAGATATTGGATATTGTGGTCTGAACATTGTTCATGGTGCTCTTAAAACAGGATATAAAAGTACACCCTGAGATCTAAATAAAGTTTCTGTATGCTGTCTTTAATTTATTTAAAGATTCACCAGCTGGACGTGTTGATTATGTATGTTTGAATAACAGCAATCTTTTTCCATTGAAAATTTGCTCTATTCAGTGGCTAGGAAATTTAGATATTTTACCACACTTAAGAATCTTTGTTCCAGAGGCAGAGGCTACAAATGCTAAACCACATACAAAAACTTATGAAACAGTAAAATCAATGTTACAATGCAATGAACTTTTAGAAGCAAAATTAGGTTCTTTATTTCAGTGGCATCAGAAATGTAGGGTTCTTAATGAGATTTCAGTCTGGTAAGCTAATTACAGCTTTCCTATATGACGAAGTGTAATGCTGCTGATGCTTCATAGTTTAAGGGCAAGATTTATTAAAAGTTAGTGTTGTAGAAAAGAGAAATTCTGCAATGAAGTTAATGAAAGTTGATGTCATTCGAACTGCAATCATTTACCATATTTAGTTAATGATATGAATATTGGTTTTGCAGCAAGGTACAGCCTTAGTGAAAGTAAAGCATCAGATGCTATAAAGTCAAATTTTAAGAAAGGCTGTCTTTCATTTTAACTGAACATGATACTGAAATTGATAGAAAGAAATCCGTTTCATTATAAGATTGTTTGAGGCATAAGCTGCCCGTCTCCCTCCCCTAGTATCTACTTCATGTTCTGTCTGTATTAAGAGGATAAAAATTGGATAGTCTTGTGGATTGTAATTAAACAGCTGTAATTGCTGATAAAGTGAAATCAGAATTTTGCAAGTTTATTGAATGTCCTCTTGTTAAAGGAAATGCCAGTGTTCAAACATGAAAGTGAAAGATACTTTCTATTTTTCATTGATAGATCATAACAAAAACTATGAAAACTTATTCATGTTCATAAAAAACGTTCTGATTATGTCGCATGGAAATGCTGCTTTGAGAGTAATTTCAGTGTGAACAAAGCTATGCAGATTGAGAACATGAAAGAAAAATCAGTAGTTGCTTTACAGACTGTTTATGATGCTGTTAATAATGCTGGAGATTTATTTAAGGTAGATGTAACAAAAAGAAAAAAAGATACTTTCTGCCAGAAATGCTCAGTTACTACCACGAAGAGCTAACAGAACAAAAACAAACAAAAAACCCGTATTGACAGAGTCCGAAGTCCGAAGAACTGGCTTCCAAAAAAAAAAAAAAAAAAAAAGAAAGCTGCGGATAAAAAAAACTAAGAGTGAAGAAAATGAAAATCCAACAAGAAGCAGAAAAAATAAAAGCTGAACTTGATGTTGCCCCATCCACCATGGGGGGCAGCATTGGCTCTCCCTTCCCTCCAGTGGCGGATCCACGGGGGGGGGCTCTGGGGGCTCGAGCCCCCCCCCAGAGCTAGAAATACACTATAGATTAGGGAAGTTAAAAAAAAAATTGTAAATTTTCACATGAACTGAAATTTTAAAAAGTAACTGTATATACAGTTGACTCTCTGTTTAACGACGATCTCTTTCGAAAGACGATATTTCTACGTCCCAGCAACTCCAACGTAAAAAATTTCTATTCAAAGACGACGTCGTTTCTGTTTAACAACGATTTTTTTTTTTCCATCTTATGCTAGGACCATACGCTACATCTTACTATAGGAACAGGGAAAAAAGAGTCGGGGAATGTCAAAAGTGCAATTCGCAAGGCAATCTCAACTACTTGAGTGTATTCTCAAAGGTATTTTAGAAGCAAAGATAAAATTCTTGAACCAGCACAAAAATTTAGTTGGGGTCCAAATCCAAACGGCCGAAAAGTCAATGTGGCCGATTGGAAGAGTTTGCCAAGGCACTTCTACATGCAAATGGTTGCATGAAGCCAGAGCATCCAACATTCTAATTTTTGGGCCCCACCATGGCAGAGTGGATAAGACTTTCGGCATGATAGACGGCTGAAGTGTGGAGGTCGTTTGGATGGTTTTCTCCAGATTTAACGTGAATACGCGTTAGAACCTCCGAAAAAAATCCCCCGACCAAGGCAATTGCCCCAGAATGCAGATGCCTCTAGTATAGGCTTGCCACATTACATCACATAACACATAACTCCAATTTCTGGAGGCCGGACGAGTGGCTGAGCGGATAGAGCTCGCAACTGGAAGAAGAAAAGTGCCTGGTTCAAACTCAGATAGTGTCCGTCAATCTAGCAGTTCGGAGTCTTACACAGTTTTCTCTGAAACTTCTCATAAATACGGATTAAGACCCCTTAGAAAAACCCCCACGTGAGACACCCCGTACTCGGCCTAGATCCCTCATGTAGATAATTGTTCGTATTACCAAAGTAAAATAAAATCAAGCAATTACTGCAGTGTTGTTATTCTGGCAGAAAAACTTGGAATGCAAAATTTTCAGACTTCTGCTGGTTAGCTAGAAAAATTCATAAAATGGAAGCTGACGCATTTCACATTTCAGAAAATCTGGAAGAAAGAATAACGGGAAGGTGAAAAATGAAACAAGTGACTCATTTTGATTTTCTTGAAACCTAATTTTATTGTATTGCTTGTTTTTACTATCTTTTTTAAGGTAACTTAAAATAATTTTTTGTGGAGAATAAAATAATATAATAAAAGAAACATCTTTAAACACGCCAATATATCAAGAAAAATATTCACAGTCCTAAGAAATGTAAAGTGTAAAGGGTTGGTGTTGGTGCTGTAGGATTACGGCCAATTATCTGCACATGGAATCTAAGCTGATGGGTGGGGTGCACTCCGTGGGGGGTCTTTCTAAGGGATCCTAACCCTTATTATTTACTGTTACATTTCGGAGGAAAGCACGGAAAACTCTGAACAGTTAGGTCGGCGGACGCGAACTGGTTTTGAACCAGGCACCTTTCAAAGTGTAAAGGGAAATGTTATATTCTTTTACAAATTCTAACGATTTTTCACATTTGCACGGTCCCTTGAAAGTCGTTAAGCAGAGAGTCAACTATATACATAATTATACATATACCAAGAATATTTACACCAATACTTATTGAATTCTTGTGGACTAAACATAGTTTCTCTATTTACAAAAATGACAGAGCTTTTATTTTTAAACAGAAGGAGGGGCACATTTTATTGACTCGCTATTGCCACAGTGGCTGGAGCACAGTTAGTTCCCAGTATTATTTGTACAGTGGAACCTGTCTAATGGGACTACCCTTGGGAAGAACAAAACTGGTCACCTTAGAAAGGTGGTAAAGTGTGATGGTTGTAAAGCGAAATTGCATTAAAGTTGTCACTGTAGACGGACGATCTCTTTACCAAGATGGTCACTTTAGAAAATTTCTCCGTATTTGAATGGACGACGGCACACTGATACGGGGGGCGGGAAATCTTCCGTTGCTCTCTCCATTTTATAGGGGGCGGAGTTTGCGGTTTAGTGCAGAAATCTTTTATCTGTAAACCCAGAATTGCTATTAAAAAGTCGTAAAATTCGCGACGAGAATGCCCTCTTACCCACTGCAGTCACGTTAGACGCAGCGGTAATCAGCATCGGCCTTAAGTGATGCCGAAGCATAGACGAACCATCCAACCCTCCGCAATTTGTACAGCTTTCATTCTTTTAACTGCTCTCATAAGGTCATAAGTTGTCCACATTACCCAGACATATGGGTACAAATCCTCATTATAAAAGTAAAACATATTCTAAGATATCAGACAAAGCGAGTACCTGGCAATGTATAGCTGGTCTGGTTTTAAAAAAGACAGCTCAAATTGTAAATAGCAGGTAATAGTGATAATAGTTGTAAATAGCAATTGAGGTTGGTTTAGTACTTTCAACACAGAAAACGGGAATTACTTAATCTGGAAAACTTAACGCCATCCTAAAATGCGAAAATGTATGCTGTGAACACTGTATATTGCACGGTGGCTGTGAAATGGGTTCAATAATGCATTCAGCAATTATACTCTGTACACACTAAAATGTTGATGGGTAGTACCCGAGAACAACAAATGAATAAAGGTCGTTGCTGATTAACTCCGTCTTGTCGTCACTACAGGGGTTAAGGCGACATTTTTCTGGCGAAATTTACGACTTTTAATGACCAGTCGGGATCTACCAACCAAAGATTAATGTGTTAAACTGAAAACCCTGTCCCCCCACACAATGGAGAGAGCAATGGAACATTTTTTCCCCGTATCAGTCCCGTCGTCCATTGAAACGCATAAAACACGTGGCTTATGAGCACCGGCCTTAACTTGATCGGTATAGGACGCACGATGACTCTGCCCCCCTTCCGAGTTTTCTTTCGACGGTTTTTGCAGCAAACATAAATATTTAGTTGTGATAACGGAGCCCCCCCCCCCAGATGGTTTCTCTGGATCCGCCCCTGCTTCCCTCACATTTTCCAGCATACATTCAGTTTTTTTTTAAATTCTTCAACAACGAACATTTAGTCGCCTTTTCTAAAAATGATGTTATCGAAGAAGTCTGAATAAACACTTTAAGCTAAAATAGATAATAATAAAAATAAGTAGTAGAATGGATAATAATAATAATACAGTTGAGCTCGCTTATAACGAGCCCGGAGATTTAACGAGGAAATCGGAAACATTTGGTTGGTACAATGTTAAGTCTATGGGAGCATAACTCGCTTTTAACGAGCAAATCCCGGTTATAGCGAGCAATATTTTTCTCATTCTTAAATTTTTTTAGTTAAATTGTGAAAAGTGCGTCGGATGCAAGCTTTCCAAAAATCGATTGACAGCTTTAGTGTGTTCTAATATATCTTACACTGACAGAAACTGTTGGTTATTGGCAACTTCAAAAATCCCAGGTGTTTTAAGTATGTAAAAAGGCTTCCTATTCATTATGAACACAGCAAGAAAGCCTGGATGACGTGGGACATTTTCACGAAATTTGTTTCAAAATGGGAGAGGCAATTGAGGAAAGGAAAACGTAAAATTCTCCTGTTAACTGATAATTGTACAGCTCACCCCGAAGTTCCTGACATCAGAATAGAATTTTTACCACCTAACAAGGGCGCCGGCAGAATATTTTCCAGGGGGGTGCACCCAAGATGTACATACATACATAAATAAATATGTGTGTGTGTGTGTTTGTAATTCATAGAGAAAACAAACTGAAACATGCCTTCATACTCTGAATTATATAATATGAAAGACAAACACAATCAACATAATATTTGATGTCCTTGTGACAACGCACTGACTTAGAAAAGCTAACTTAAAGGAAGTGAATTGGAAATTTGTAAACTCACGAACGCTCATCAGGTACCACATGCAGTCGTTTAGAAATAAAAGAAAAGCTGGTATCTCCACATGGGGCATTATTACTGCTATGGAATCACGACGAAACTAGAAATGAAGTAAGTGAGATGATACAAGTCATCGGAGATTTCCTAGTGATGGTAACACTGAGTAAGAAATATTGAGTGTTGTATAGACCGTGGGAAAAAAAATCGATAAAAAATTAAGATTAAAAATTAAATAAAGACAATATTTTAAAGTTAGTGACAGCAGTAAATATATAGTCACCAATATAATAGAAATAGCTAACTACAGACATAATACAACTATCAATATAGTTGGTCTAATACATTATGCAAAATGATCCACTTCAACTAGTAAATTAAATATTATATCTATATAAATAAAATTAGACTTTTGTCTGTACATTTCTTGGAATTCAAATATTTTGCGATTTTTATCCGTTTCAAGCACCTGGGAATCCGGTACCACCCTCAAAAAAAAGTTTGTCTGTCTGTCGTTCTGTCATGCTGTCTGTGACGCTTTACTGTGACGCACGTAAAAACGACTGAAGCAAATGATATGAAATTTGGTGTCATGATAGGTGGTCACTCAACTTAAAACATAGGCGTCGAATTAAAAAAAAATCTTGATTAGATGTTGAGATTTTTCGAAAATCGTATTAAACTGCGTAAATTCGTGTTCGAGCATCACGTAAAAACTGCAAAGGTGAAAAAATGATATTTGGTGAGATGATAAGTGGTCACTCACCTTAAACTATAAGCATCTAATTGAAAAAAATCTGATGTGTCCAACACATGACTTCCTTGCACGTCTATTAAATCAAAAATGTTTTTTACGCACTTCCTCTAAACTTATTTGTTTGAAAGATATAAAATATCAATAATAGTAAGATATAGCGATTTCTAGCCAAACATTTCGATATCGCCAAGCTGAGTTCAATTTGAAAGATTTCTTTCTGACACTTTATTTGGCGATATTTCACCAAAAGCCGACAAACTTGAGATAGTTTGCGAGATTTTGGGGATAGCCAAAGTAGTCATTGACCACAGACTTTCAATGAATTGAATGCATCCATACACCTTTATGTATTTAAAGTCATTTGGCTCACCCTGTAAATAAATTCCCAGTCGATTGCTGTCAAAAAAGATATTGAAAACAGTTAGATATTGCAACAGTTCTAAATACAAAAGTTAAAAAATCTACGGGTTAGTTTTAGAGTTATACAAAATACGAAATAATTTTTAGCGCCAAATTTGGCGATATTTCGGCGAAACTCGTCAATATCGACGACATTTGGCGAGATTTTAAGCATGAACCAAACAATGACAGATTATCGCCAAATTTGGCGATATTTCGCCAAAACTCGCCAAGGTCGAGGACAGACGGCGAGATTTTGGGCATGTACCAAACAATGACTATCTACAGTAGTATTATATTGAAGATGTCCATAGACATTAAAGTACTGAAATTCTTTCCGGTGGTCCTGTAAATTGGGTAGATTGGAATCAAAAATCGAGATGCACAACTAGATGTTACAACATTCTTATATATGAAATTTCATAATAGTTTTTGAGATTTGAGAGTTAAATATGCACACACGTACACCAAAAGTCGCCGAGCTTGGCGACTTTTGGCATAGTTCTTGAGGGAGGCACGTGACCGTGGTCGGACCATTACCTAACTTATGTGGTAGGACGGTATTGTGCTTGAAATGGATGAATGCCCCTAAAATTGCCATTGACCGTAATGTATTGGAATTCTTTTGAGTGTTCCTGTAGCAGAACTATAAATGATAAAGACACTTTTTTTAATGGAGAAATTCATTTTCTAACTCTTTACAGCATATATCACTTCTGAGTCGTTTGAAATAGCCCAATACCTCTAAAAAAACGCTTTGATGAATTTCGGCCCATAGAGCGTAATGTATTTCGAATGTTTTGGGCAGTCCTGTAGATAAACTATCCAGTCGAATGGAACCGAAAGGGGAGGTGCACAACTAGATGTTACAACGTTCCTAAATATAAAGTTTCAACATTCTACGCCTAATAGCTTTTGAGTTAGGCGAGTTTAATGAATATCGGCAGATAGAGCGTAATGTATTTCGAATCTTTTGGGCGGTCCTGTACATAAACTATCCATTCGATTATCACCAAAAGGGGAGGTGCACAACTAGATCATAGAACAATCCTAAATATCAAATCTCAACATTCTACGACCAATAGTTTTTGAGATATGCGAGTTACATACATACGTACGTACGTACAGACGGCATGGAAAAACTGGCCACAATAGACTGGCCGTTGGTCAAAATGAGTTGCAGACGCATTAATATGATCGTGCATGATAGCCTACGATGAGATGCATCGAAAAAATTTTTAAAATTCAATTTAGAGGTAGTCAAAATCGGTTTTTTTGTCGAAATTTGGCCCCCAAAATTTTTCGGGATCACATTACTTCCTTATACTACGTACAAGGAAGTAAAAATCGATCCGATTTCGAGATTTTGCAAAAATCGTTTAAAACTGAGTGAATCTTTGTTCACGCATTACGTAATATGACTAAAGCGAATGATATGAAATTGGGTCACATGATAGATGGTTGCTCAACATAAACTATAGGTGTCCAATTTTTTAAACATTTTTATTAGATTTTGAGATTTTGTGAAAATTCTCTCAAAATGCGTTTATATTTCTTCAAACATCACGTAATAACGGCTAATACGAATGATACGAAATTTATTGATATGATAGGTAGTTGCTAATTTATAGGCGTTGAATTTTTAAAATATTTTGATTACATTTTGAGATTTTTTGAAAATCGCTTTAAAATGCTGAAATTTTGTTCCAGCATCACGAAATAAAGACTGCAGGAAATGAAATGAAATTGGGTGACATGATAGGTTATCACTCAACTAAAATTCTAGGCTTGCAATTTTTCAAAAATATTGATTAGATTTTGAGATTTTGCGAAAATCATTTCAATATGCGTAAATATTCGTTCGCGCATCACATAATTACGACTAAAGCGAATGAAATGATATTACTTAGTTACTCTTTAACCTGTAATATTTTAACCCTCTGAGCGTCTTGGAAGCGGGCAAATAATGTCATGTTATTTTCACGGTATAATTTTCGAGTAGCTTTAAAATTACTTAAAAAGTTAAATTTTGATAAGAAGATTTGTAATTATTAAAAAAAAATGAATTCCTAAATTGCTTACAAGCTTTAATATCAAAACTTTTTTATGATGCCTGAGTTTTATAAAAATTTAAATTATAGATGTATTGCAGAGAAAACTGGAAGTCGACGGGATTTTACGTTTCAACCGCTTGGAGGGTTAACAATACATAAAAATTATAACTTCACTTTCTTTACTTTGGCAACATACTACATCCATTCTGTGTACTCCTACAATTCACGAAAGTTCTTGCTTTTTGGAAATTTGCATTCAGTACTAACTCGCCAACGACGGGTACTTCAGCTAGCTATGGCTATAAAAACACTGTTTTTTGAAATATATTTTAAAACTAAAATTAAAATAATGTTTAATGCTTCAATTAATATAAAGTATATGTGTGAAAATATCTCCCTGTGTGTTTATTATATGTGTAAAAAGAAGAAAGATATTTTTACACATATAATTTATGTTAATTTAATTAATTACATTAATTAATGTGAATACGCTTTAGAACTCTTTAAAAAGTCCTCCACCCAAGGCAACCTTCTCCCTTGGCAGATATCCCATGTGCAGGATTCCCTTAACCCTTTTGGAGGGGCCCCCGATCTGTGAAATTTGTTTTATTTTTAATAAAATTTTGATATAAAAAAGAATGTTCCAGAAGAACATTTGAAATTGGGGGCCCTTTCGAGCCGGGGGCCCTGGGCAAAGTCCCGATTTGCCCATGCGATAATAAGGCCCCGTCTGCTTGAAGATCAGTACTATAAAATTAGTTTTGCTTCATTTTCCGCATTATGCCAGAAAGTGAAATTAAAACCTATGATTTAAAATTTCAATATTTATATGGTCTCTTAACCGTTTACCACAACGGGATATTTTTAAACGTAGAAAAGTGATTTAAGTCACAATGTTTGCTGCTTCATAAATCAATGAATTTTGGTCGTAGAAGGACGAATTTTTTTATTGTGCATGAAATTGTATAAAGAAATTTTTTCTATATATAACTGATAGGACCGGGGGACCGTATAAAAATTTAAATTTCGTAATTTTCATAGAAATTAAATTATTGACTTTGACTGCTTCTGATGTAACAGATTATACATTTTAAAGCATTTTTGCAACTGGAACTATGTGTCTCTGACAAACGGTTTAGGAAATAGCCATTGGACAGCGTTAGCACTGGACACCCTATATATTGTATACGTATAGTATATATAGCCGTATAAAAATTTATATCTTGTACGTATATTTAATCTCTGGAAAGTTTTAATCGATACCATAAAATTCTGTACCTCTTTTTGCTTATTTTTTTCAATTTATTGTGTATGTTTTTGATCAATATTTAAGGAATAAAAGCCCAAGGTCAGAGTCTTTAGGACATCCTGTATATGTTCTCTTTAGTCAGCTTTAACCCTTTAGAGCGCAGTGATCCCGCTCTGGGAACACCAAACTCATGACTGTTGCCAGTCACGAAGAATAGATTGGATTTCTATAAAAATAGTTGCGGGTGACATAGCTCCACGAGAATCCTTTACTTTTTAGCACGTCATTTCGCGTAAAAAAATGGTCACGATTCTTTTTAACAGCACTGACATCTGCTGAAAAATGGAAGAATGCGAGACCAGCTGGGTACATTGCCCAATGCTGAAAAAAGGGCAGCCGTTTCCATCGCTCGATTTAACTACCAGCAAGATGGCGGACGATCGAAACGTTCATCGCGAGCCACCGATCTAGAGACCCCTTTTTTGACGCAGCTGGCTCAAAAAAGGGTCTCTAGATCGGTGGCTCGCGATGAACGTTTCGATGGTCCGCCATCTTGCTGGTAGTTAAGTCGAGCGATGGCAACGGCTGCCCTTTTTTCAGCATTGGGAAAGGGTTGCGCCTCAAAGGGTTAAATTGCGTCAGACTAATTTTAACACAGTAGCTGTGAATCAATCAGCAGAGCTTTTGTACTAATAAATAGTGTTACCAATTTTGTATATGACATAAATAGCTCTTAATAATCCACATAGCATGGATGCATCAAGTTTATTGCTTATGATATCTGGGAGCTCCTCAGGTTTTATCTTCAGCAAGTACTCTGCTGCTGTTGAGCTGTCTCCTGCAATATTATTGGAGCACCATGCACAAAGGAATTCGTAAGGAGTAATCTGAAATAGATAATAGTAATGCTAATGTAAGTTTCTTCTTGCAAATAGATTTAATATCAATCTTGAACAGAATAAAAAAAAAAATGCATTTTATGCAAATTTTAAAAATAAGCAAATTAAATAACACAAAAATCTAAAATGTAAGTGGTGCTAAACTATTACTCCATAGATATGTTTTATGGTTTAAAAGAGACGAATAAGCATTTCTGTAATGAAACAATTAGAAAAAAAAAATCTTTGTCTCAAATGGCATGAAAAATTACATTCAAAAACCTTTTTTAATGTGCAGTTCGTTTTTATGATATGATATGAATATGTGCCTTATTAATTAACAAAAAATTACAGCATACAGAGCGATAGAGTAAAACTATCAATTTTTCAACAAATTCTTACAAACTCTAAATTTGGGAGAGCTATGAAGCATTCAAAAAAAAAAAAAAAAAAATAACTTTTCACACTCTGAAAATTTTACTAAATAGGCCACGTTTCCCCCAAATTTGCTGTGCATGCGGGGATAGTTAATTGTTGTTTGCAGAATCGTATAATACAGCTCACAAAGAAAAATTTAAAACTTTTTTTTCAACATAGTTTGTATATTATTATGTTCTAGAACCATATAACGTTTTTTTCTGTTTCACTTAGAGTTACGTTCCTCCGTAACGGTTCTATGTAAAAAAATAAATAGGTACGTAAATAAATAAAATTTCAACGTCGTCGTAAGTTATAATATTACTCCATTAGAAAACTAACTGAGTGAACTAACTGGCATCTTTTACAGTAATCAAAAACGTGACGTCACAAATTAAAACGCGTGAGATTGGTAAGCTCCACCACAAAAAAAAAAAAAAAAAAAATTGTCATATCAAAGTAAATTTGCAACTTGTGCAATTCTAAAGAGCTCCTCAAGATCAACTTGCACCTTTCAACTAACTAAAAAATAAGTAATCCTACATTAATAAATACCGCGGTTGTTTCAACAGGCGAGCGCCTGAGTGTTGTTTTTTTCCCCGCCGTGCATTTAGGTCCATGCCCCGACTCCCAGAAGCAAAATTAAAAACTACCACCTCCGGCATGCTGCTTCTGCTTTTACATCCCCTATGCTTCAGCTCCATGCGTACTATTAGTTGATTATCAAGTAAAAAAAATGTAGTCTAACGAAAAATATTGACTTTCAACTGGAAGAGCCATAGCTAAAAAGAAAAAAAAAATCAGAAAGGGTATAATGTTTCTATGAGTTAGATTTGAGAATATGCATCATGTTAATGTTAAATTGCACGGGCGTCATCAATAGTCATTCGCCCCTGCCAAGTGACGACATCGGACGTGACAAATCTCCACGAATAAATGCATTCGTGGGAAACAGTGGCGTAGCCAAGGGGGGTGGGGTGGGGGGGGGTCATAACCCCCCCCATGAGGAATTTTTTGCCATACAAAATGTATATGCTTCACTCCGTTATCACACACACCTGTGCATATATGTAAGTTGCAGTAGTCGTAACCTCCCCCACCAACCCCCATGAAAAATTTCTGGCTACGCCACTGGTGGGAAAGTATTCTTTAATGCGTACGAGAAAAAAAAAAAAAGAGGACTGCATCAGCTGCACTTCGTCGTCGATTAAAAAAAAAAAAAAGAAAGAAAGAAAGGAAAGGAAAATGCAGCTGTATATTCAGGAGGAATTTAATCCGTAACTAAACACACACACACACACACACCACAAAAACAAAAAAAAATCCTGGTGTTTAAAAGATGAAATAATTAAAAACATTCTAAAATAACAAACAGGACAGTTTGATAAATGCCTGTTATGCAAAGGGCGGCTCCAGTGAGGGACTATGGGGGCCATGACCCCTCCGAAATTTTGTCTTAGAACTTTAGATTCGCATACTTCACGATTTCACACGTTCAAACTGCATTTTGAACAATTTATAGACTATGTAAAAAATTCAATGGTTCCCTCCGAGAATTGAATCTAAAGCCGCCCTTGCGTTATGTGTGTTATGTTACAGAGTGTTTATTATTTCAATTTAATGCATGCTTACCTTTTCTTGTAAAATATCTTTCTTCCATGTACCAAGATTTGAAGTTTCTTTGTTTTCATTGTGTTCTTTTGATTTCAGGGCATCATTATTCACTGATACTTGATTTTCTGGACAATGTTTAACAGTATATTCCATTTCGGCCTCAAGTATTTCTCGATCATCAAGAGTACCTTCAGAATTTTTCAAAGAGTTCTGAGAATTATTTTCATTCTCTACGCTAGTAATACGAGTACAATTCTTTTGTTTGTTCTTCAACTCATCAAATGATTTTTCCGGCTTACAAGGGGTATATTCAGAGTTTTGTTTTTCCATTTCATCTTCATCGTATCTTCGATCGGAAATTTTGGAATTTTGAATTTTTGTCAGATTTTCAAGAGAATTTTGAGTATTTTTATCACTGTCCTTTTTAATGCAATTATTGCTTATAATTGGTTCTTTACTCATAGAAATTTCCACATTGGCTTTTATATAATTTTCCTCATTTTGTTGTTTACTAGAATTGACAATGGCTGCTTTTGCTTCACAAAACTCAAATTTTCCTGAAGTATCATTTGAAACGTTTTCTACTTCAGCATTTCTACGTATTTCTGCTTTGACATTGGTAATATCTTCGAGTTTAGAATTAGGAACTTTAGGTATTTTACTTTCTAAATTGCGTTCATTTGACTGGGGAGAATAATTTGCATTGTTCCAATCATCTATTTTCACGTTAGTGAATTTAGTATTTTTATGGACTGCATTTCCATCAAAACAGGGATATTTATCATCTGTTTTTTTTACTTGAATCTTTGAATTGTCCGAGAATTGCTTGTCTTCTTCTACTACCTCCACTTTCTTTGGCTTTTGTTTCGTCTTCCTCAATGATACTTTTTCAATTTCATTTTCATCAACACGTTGCACTTGTCCTTGTTGTTGGTGATTAATCTGAAGCATTTGTTTCACCTTTCCTGGTAAGTGAGATGTAGTTTCATCATCATCATCATCACTGCTGCCGTAACTTATATTAGTTAAATTGACAGAATTTTCGGTGGATGTTACTTCTTCGATTTTCATTCTCGTGCAGATTTCGCTGTTGTCTTTACTCTCGCTGCTTATTAAGTTTTCTTTTTCGTCTGATTTTATTTCTTCAATTGTAACAATTTTCTTCTCTGGCGTTTTTCGGAATCTGAGCTCCTTTAGCTGCATCAGTTGTTGCTGCAATTGTACAACACATTTGTTAATTTTTTTTTTACTACATTTGCTACGTGCACGGATTAACCCCCCACCTCAATATATAGATGAATATTTCAAGAAATATTTCAAGTACTTAAAAAAAAAAAATCTAAAAATCCATCTATTATTTTATTTTTAGTGATTTTTTTTTTCAACGATGACGTTTTTGACGTCGTATGAAGAATCGACCTGAAATTTTGCTTGTGTAACTTTTATTTTCGTGATCTCATTTCCAGACGTAAAACATTGAATTCAGTTAATTTAAAATAAAATATAATTTATAAAACTTGCATTTTGTTTGCTTCTTGAGAAGGATTTTCTTTTTCAAAAGTAGGTAAAAAATTTAACTAATGTACATATATGTCCTATATTCGCAAAATATTTAATAATTATAAATCCATAACTGTAACTTCATTAGGGACTTTATTCCTTTATAAAAACACAGTATTAAAAAGGATATTTTACACTTCGATTTCTTCTAGAAATATTTGCTTAAAGTGCATAAATCAAAATACTCTTTAAATAAATGCCAAAATTTCCTTAGATGTTAAAGTTTTTTACGACCATCTTTATAATTATAATACATGGAAGTAAACACTAGGCAATGCATATCCCAATAGTTAAGAAATTGTCTTAAAAGTTCTTCCAATAGTTAAGAATTGTCTTAAAAGTGAGCCACATTATTTTACTCGAAAATTTAATTACAAAAACATTACTCACCTTAGCGGATTTATTATTTGCATCAAGTTTTAATAAAGTCTTGAAATCATGTTTAGCAAGATCATATAAGCCACTTTCTTTATAAGCCAGACCTCTTCTGTACAAAGCTGCGGAGGAATATTTCTTTGTAACTCATGCATTCACTTGTAAAAAGCAGAACACGTTATCAAAAAACTTCATGAATGATTAATTGAATTTGGTATCATATTTTTCAAGTTGATTGAATTTAGAAGGTTAAAACTTGTTGACAGAGAGAAAATTATTAAGTAGCTCATATTGTTCAATAGATTTCCTTCAACTTTCAAAAGTAAATTTTCTTTTCTTTTCCATTAAAAAGCTACTTGAGCCGACCAATATTCGAGTGGATACGACACTAAACACTGGTAGACGGAGCTGAAGCGAGTCGATCCAAGGTGCTGGGCGTTGATCTAACGGCCTGGTGTTTTGGGCTGTTTCCTCCAGATATTACGAGAATAAGAGTTAGAATTTCTTAAAAAGTCCTCTGGTGAAGGCATTCCTCCCTTTGGCAGATAGCCTTCGCGTGCTTTGCCTTTAAAACAGCTATTCACTATTAAAAACCACTTAAATCCCCCTATAACAAACTGTGATAACGTTCCCAGCTAAGCTATTCACAAATTGGATTCCAGATGTAGTATGAATTTTCAGTTACACCATAGTTTAAAAGGGCAATAAACTAAAATCTTTTTAGTGTATATTTATTTTATATTATTAAAGTCTAGAAATTTTGTGTTTTCCGACAGCTTTTCACTGCGCTTTTGTAACTCAAATGGTGATAGAGGGGATTTCTTTATGATAATATTGCATCTTTTATTAGTAAAAAAGAATTACAAAGGCTTTGACTTTAAATGTTTAAGCGAAGTTTTGATTACTTCAGTCAATTATTTGAAGTGACCTTTTCAATTTTTTGAATGCTCATCGTCAAATAAAAAAGTAGTTTAAACATTGAAAAACTATTATTTACCTTTTTTATGTTGCAGAAAATCAATTTAAAATCATTTTTGAAGTGCTTATTAAAAAAACTAATGTTAATTTATTTGTAGTTAAATATTTGTAGCTATGCTATATGGTATATCTGTTATTTTTACATAATTACAGAGGTTTTTAAAAATTCAAATATATTTGCATTAATTTTTAATTTAATAAATTATGTGCATTTTAAATTGTTATTAAAATTACCTCACCAGTTTATTTTACGTGCAAGATTGAAATGCATGGATAATGAACTAGCGAATCACTCTGTTGGATTTTACTCTAACGCAAAGCTTTCAAAGGTTCCATTTTGTTATAAAAGTCAGGTTTTTGTTAATAAATAAATAAAATAAATTCTTACCACCATGAGAGAAAATTTTACTAGTGTTTGAATAACTTAGTAATCGGTCAATGTTTTTTTAAATTTTAAATATGCATTCCTTTAAAGTATTGCAAATAAGAATATATTTTCGTACAATTTAATAAAAATAACAAAAGTAGGGACGTTTGAAGCCTCGTATAACTGGATTCGTATAACTGGATTACTCGTATAACTGGTAAATTATTCCCTGATAAATACCTTTTGCATTGTTTGGCTCCACAGAGATGACTTCAGTGCAATCCTGGACAGCAGCAAAATAATTTTTAAGCTTTATATCTGAGGGGAAAAGATAATTATTATTTAATTCAATGTTTACTTTACAGAGCAGAAACAGAAAATGAGATATTTTTCTTATACACAGTAGAGATGAGTTCGGGCTCATTTTTTGAAGCCCGAGCCCGAAGACTTTTAATCCGAGCCCGAACAATATTATTAAAGTTGGAGCCCGAGCCCGAAATTTCAGCTAAAGACAAATAAAATTAACTACTTCATTAATAGGATATAATAATTTTTGGAGCTTCACACACCTTCTAGTCCCCCGTGCCGCTATTTTTTGAAATAAGTACGTCTATTTATCCCATGAATCACTTTTTAAAATCTGTTTCAAGGAGTATATTCAACAAAGGAGAAATTTTTCACGAGCCCGAACCCGCCCGAGCCCGAACGCAATCGTGAATTACAGAGCCCGAGTCGGGTTCGGGCTCGGGCTGAGCCCGTCTCATCTCTAATACACAGGACACCTCAAAATGTCGTACATAGATGTCAAAACACTGTAACTCGTAGCAAGGCAAGTCGTAGTCACAAATCATTTTAAGTAACATCGTTCTACTCATGCACCAATTAAAAATCCATTTAAAAAAAATGCTGAAATGCTAGTCAGTTTTTCAGATCATGTTTTCTAAACGTTAGGTAATCATTCAAAATAAGCCCTCATTTTAAACTGATACTTTAAAAATCATATCTAATTCTGAATTACGCAATTTTCGGACAATTCTTTACAGAACTCATTAGAAAAATCCCAAGTACTTTTATTCTCTGATTATTTATGGATGCATGAGGACAACGGTTATGACCCTATAATTATTGCTATGTGTTTCTAAGCAGAGGCGCAGAGAGCTAAGTCGGTGTTGTAAGATTTCGGCCAATTACCTACTCGTGGGATCTATAGGCAGATGGGCTGATTTCTAAGGGCTCCTAACCCGTATCTACGTGAAGTTTCGAAGGAAACCGCGGAAAACTCCGAACGGTTAGGTCGGCTGACGCGCTCTGGTTTTGAACCAGGCACCTTCCGTCTCCCAGTTCAGAGCGCTATGCTCTCGGCCACTATTCGGGGGAGAGAGAAGTCGGGGCCCTGGGGATAAAATCTTCAGGGCCCCTTTACTACCTAGAAATCCTTTTGACCTCTTATTACACCAATCATTTATTCCTTAGTAAAATTATTCATCATTTAAAGAAACTTTAAATTAATAGTAATTGGAAAATAATTTATAGAATTAAAATTATTAATTTAAAAGCATTATATTTTGATGAACATCCATGCTCTAAAATATAACAAAATTTTGTTTTGAAGGTTTCATCACCTTTATAGAAAAGTTCCTTAGTAAAATTATTCATCATTTAAAGAAACTTTAAATTAATAGTAATTGGAAAATAATTTATAGAATTAAAATTATTAATTTAAAAGCATTATATTTTGATGAACATCCATGCTCTAAAATATACCAAAATTTTGTTTTGAAGGTTTCATCACCTTTATAGAAAAACTGTACTTGGAAAGTTAACAACATTTTTGCACGGCATGTTTCCTCAGTATTGAAAAATTAATTTTGATATTTATACTTTCATTCAAGCTGGCAGCTGAAAAAGAATTCGGAGCACCAAAATAGGGTAAACTTCAGAATTTATCAGAGAAAGTCTTAACATTTTACAGTCATTAGCATTTCTTAAACGAAAATTTTAAATTTCATAGTCTCACCTCTGGCCATGCCTTTTCTTCCATAATTTAACAATGTGTCTTGGAAAAAAAAAATATTTCTTGTAAAATGAATCTTTTCTAACAGTCATGGCAAATCGTTAGTTAATACCTTCAAAGTCTACTTTTCTTGAAAAAGAAGACTCTATCCTCTCTTCGCTTTTTGTCAAGTTTGTGGATTATGCAGGCTTTATTTTTGTAATTTCATTCAAAAATTAATTAGAAACTTCCGGGAAATTAATCTGTATTTGGACTGGTTTTTTTTTTTTTTTTTTTTTTTTACCAAAGTGACAACATACAATTAAGTATTATAGATAAACAACGAAAGGGCCCCCCCCCCCTTCACAAGTTGGGGTTCCTGGGGATTTTTCCCCTGCTCCCCCTACCTCACTGCGCCACTGTTTCTAAGTAATCTTGGGACATCTTATCCTTCCTAGAACTTTCTACACAACATTTTGAGATGCACTGTTGAACTTAACTCCAAAATGATAACCGTACTCACATGCTTGTGCTCTGTTATTCAAAATTACTGTATTTTTAAAGGCCGAAAGGCTGCGCGTATAATATAGAACTGCCTCCTTGTAATCCTGAGCTTTATACGCCTGTAAATAAACACATCACTTGATAATATAAAATATGCTTTAAGAGGAAGTATTAAATGTTTAAAGAGTAACGGGGAGATTTGGGCAGTCCTATTGACTCCCATCTTAAAATCTGCTCTACATATTTTTGTCCTGCATATGCATAGTAAAAGTAGCTCTTAAATGTATTGAAAATTTATAACTTTCAGTATTTCAGTAAAATACGAATACGAAATTCCCCAGTGGATGGCAGCTTTTCGCCAAACATATTTTATCGAAATATTAAATATTTTATGTTTGATATATTTAAAATTGTGTCATCTGAAATTTTGATACTTTTTCTATGAGTACACAAAAACGATATCAAAATCGGAATTGTAGTTGGGGGAAAAATATGTAAAGCTGACTTTAACATGGAGTTAATAGGGCCATCTAAACATCTCTGTCGTCCGTAAATAACAACAACAAAAAAAAAATTCTTACTTCATTGCCTTTGGTTTTTTCCAAGTCTGCGACATACTGACGCTCTCTTTCTGATAAATCTAAAAGAAAGAATCTCTTTTGAATCTTATCTTATTCTTTCTGTACAACTGACCATTTACTAAGCATTTTCAAGATATCGGACACATTATTTCGTGTTAAAAATTCAGCGTGTTTACCTGACACCGAAACTAGCTTTCCCAAATCTGAATCTTTCTTCATTGTTTTTTGAACTACATCTGGGCCATGATCGGGTTCATTTTCGTCTAACTTTTTTAATTCTCCTTCCACATCAAATCTGGAAGAAAACGTTACAAGATGTATTAAACCGATACCAAAAGTAGAGGAAATCTGATGTCCATATCAGAAATATTTTGAAGCTGTTTTTGACAACTTCTAGGTGATTGATTACTCGGAATGTAGCAGAAAAATAGCAACGTGAAATTACAAACATTGCTTTCGTGCAGTGGCGCACCCAAGATTTTAGTTTCGGGGAAGAGACTTACAAATGTTGTTGAACTCGGTTATAGGGGCCTCATTTGTAAGTGACAACTAGTATAAAGTATTCTGTGTAACTACCCCACTATAATGCAATTCGGTTATAGCGTTATTAATAAGTATCAGGTATCCTGGCATTATAACCGAGTTCAACTGTATATCATCTACTACTTGCAAATATTCATCAAATAAAACCACCTTTTTTGACGTGAATACGTCTTTAAATTTGTTTCCGTAGTGGGTGGCAATTCAGAAAACTGATTATAGCAAAATCGGGGGATACAGTTTGATGCCGCAGCTACATATAACTGTCATCTACATCCAAAACTTAATTAGACCAATCGATAGCTAAAGAATCAAAGAATTCGTTACGTTGAGTGATGCCTGTGATGCATCGCTTGCGGCGGAGGGGAAACACCGCCATTTTGATATCGTTTCGTTGGGTCACATAATGTCCGTTTAGAATAAATTTTGACTCGGAGAAGCTAGAACGTTCGTTCGCGTTTAGTCGTCAGATCTCGTCAAGATCTATCGATTGCGTATATAAAAAATTAGTGTAAAATAGTGATTGTGAATATACATAAAGTAAAAAAATAAATAATGCAATGTCGGCCTATACTCGCCGCAAATAGGTTTGCCAGGTCGCCAAACCAAATAGCCGGACAGACCAGCCAGTTTGGCCGGACATTTGGGTAAAAAGGCCGGACAGTCTACAGTATTGAGGATTTTGTCTCAGTATTAATAGGTAAAACAAAAAAATTGTATGTAAAATCAAGCTTTTTTGATTATTACCCTGAATCTTGTTAAATTCTAATGAAATATAAATAACATCGAATGCCAAATCAGTTCAGTAGTAAAAAGCCTAACAAAAGCTGGACACCGTTAAGTTTGGCCGGACACGCAATCAAAAAGCCTAACTATGTCCGGCTTTATCCGGACGCCTGGCAACGCTAGCCGCAAAGCAAAATAAAATATACAGAACGTTTACGGTTGGAAAGGACTTCTCAAGAACAATTTAGAGATACCCGTAAAACACCATATATGACAGAGTGAAGCGGTGCCGGGAACGCAAAACAATGAAAGTATCCTTGCGGATAAACGACGGCGTCAGTGCATCTACAGTTGGAGCGCCTGAGCTTATGCAAGTGGATGATGTAATCGCTTCCATATCAACGTCGGATTTTATATACATCGATCATGTGCGATCGCCGATTAGGAAGACACATTGGATTACAGCTAGTGCACGTTTCACTACTGCGGTTTTTCAACAATCCATTCAAAACACTTACCGTTACTTAGTAATACTTTCCCAGAAGATGCAGTGACTGACTTTTAACTGTGTAGTACGTGTAGGAGATTACTCGACCTGAACAAAGTGCCCACATTGTCAAGTTCGAACGCATTTGTGTATCCACCATGCTGGGTTGCCCGCATTAGGTCCGATCAGTACACGTCTAGTGTCACCGGGTCTGCCATTCATGCACATAAGTTGGTTGCGTTACGACGGCAGCTACGGCAACATCGGACAAGTCATTGATGCACCCGTCGATGTCGACAGAATAGTGCAACGGCTACCGCGTCAATTGGACGATGTTCAGGAGTTCAGTGTCAACATCAAAAAGAACATGATACATAAATCTACGTACCTGAGTCAAGGGCGGCTCCAGACTGAATTCTCAGAGGGGGCCCACTGAACTTTTTTATAAATGTCCATAAGTTGTTCAAAATGCAAATTGAAGGTGTGAAATCGTGAAGTATGCAAATCTAAAGTTGTACAACGATATTTGGGAGAGGGCCATGGCCCCCGTAACCCCTCTTTATCTGAGTAGCATGGAAAAAAAGTCAATGGTAAAAGCTGGTTGATGATGTCTGTCTAGTAAACGTAACAGTCAATGGCATCTTCAAATTCGTACTCTGGTGTGTGTACATCCATCCGGGCACAGCGTTAATAGAAAATAAGCTTTATTATGTTACGTTCGCTGTTACAGTATTCTAGAAACATTGATAACCTTATACCCGAATACGAGCCTGATCTCACTACACCAATCATGACATGATGGTCGAAGCCTTTAATGGTAATGTCTCGCAGGACTGCTTATTGCCCGACTTCATGCTCAGCGAGTTTAATTTGTCTTACATAGAAACTTCTTCAAGAACGCTAGGATTCCTATATTGATGTAACATTTACCAGAAATCCCGATGTATCCTGTCACGACCTCCCTTGTGACCACCCGTCGCCGTGACACCCGACATCTGGAAATCTACTTATAGAAAACACTAACGTATGAGGCACCAAAATTGACGATATTTCTACACTGCGAATGGCAATAACTAGAAGTAAACATTAGCGTAATAACCAGTAGTAACAATTAGGGATGCAACGGATATCCGGCAAACATACTGCATCCGGCCTATCCGGCAAATACCGGATAATTGGAAGTAGCAGGATATTAAAAATATCCGGCAGTACACCCTACTTTAAATTATATAAATCAACATAATAAATGAATAAATTCTAAAAATTGCAATAATAAAAAATGAGAAAAACAAAGTTTTGTGAAAATAATTCATTTTAAATACTTTTTAAAATATATTTTTATCATGTATAGAAAACTGAAAAAAAAAAGCACTTCTATCTTTGTTGGAATTCGGTTTCCTTTTTCCCCACTATAAATTGACCCTGCTTATAAGAAAAGTCCACTTGATATAGTATTGGTAGTTGGTGAAAAAAGTTTCCACCACCACCTAATTTTGATAACGTAGGGAAATTTTTACTTTGATTTTCTAACTGTTGAATGGAGATGTTTTTCTTTCAATAACTAATTTTATAAGATATTTATCTAACTCTTGAAGGAGAGATGATTCAAATACATTGTTATATGTATCAACTTTAATTGCAATAGAATTGCCAACTAATTTCATGGAAACATTGCCAAAAATATTTCTGATCTTTTAATTCAATGATTTCAAATTAATGAGAAAATATATATAATAAGGAAATAGATGAATAATCTAAAAAAACTAGTGAAAATAAATCTGAATAAAAAATAAAACATACTGCGGATATCCGGCAGCAAGTGTGGTCGGATATTCAGCATGCGGCCAAATTGATATCCGTTGCATCACTAGTAACAATAACACATCCGCAAAAATCCAAATTAAGAGTTTAATGACACAAATGAAACAAGCATATTCGTTACTGTTTATTAGTGACTATGTCATTTTATCACTCACTCCCTTTATTGAAAATTGTCCGAAAAATGTGCCCCAAAGACATAAAATGCGACATAATTTTGCATATATTTAAATACTTTTAGTTCACAACAGCTTTAATCTATTGTTACACTATTTCGTAAGCTGTAGAATATGCATCACATGTATTTTTTACATATGTTTAAATACTATTAGTTCACAACAGCTTTAATCTATTGTTACAATATTTCGTAAACTGTAGAATAGGCATCCCATGTATTTTTCTACAAATAGGTTACAATAAAAAATTTCAACATAGATTTACCAGGCGAAATACACGAAAGATGAGAGCTAAAATGACACATTCAATTAATATCGTTTTATTATGGCAATAATGAAACTAAAAAAAATGGGAGGTTCAGGGGGATTCCCCCTGACGAGGATCGAACAGCCGAGTTTTTTTTTTACTTATGTATGTCACGCAGTAGCGAGATTGCAAAATAACAATACTAATACTGCATACGTGAAAATGCAAGATTTTTCGGATATTTTCACAGCTTTAAAATATATAATTTACAAATTTTGGAGCGTTTCTAGCGATGGGCTAAAACACATATTAGCCATTTCCTGTCTCTTTTATATTATTGTAACCAAGGATACGTATTGAATAATGCAACTATACAACATAAACACCTGGTTGCTAAGTTTGGCACATGAACACTGGTGTTACTAAACTAAAAAAGTTCCCACTAGCAGAATCATGAAGCTCATGATTAGAGCGGCATCACACTAATTTGAGAAAGCCTGCAGCTTCTGCAATTAAGAAGTATTTCTGCAAGAAATTGTACAACTCGTTATCACCTAATACAGTACTTTTATAATCATTTTATGAATGGAAATGCCAATAATTACGTCTTTTTATACATTTTTTAATGTTAGTACTTGCCATCGCCAACATCGATTTTTATGATGACACTAGGGAATGCAATCCTGCACTGTTTTTCGTCTTGCGGGATTTCGGGATTGAGATTTATTGATCCCGCGGGATTCCGCAATCCCGCAGGATTGACAGTTAATTTAGCTAGGACTTCATTTATAGAGAAAATTGGCAAAAAAAAAAAAGTAAGATTTTAAGCACTATGAAGTTTAGCTTTAACAAAAATAATTAATCTTGTGATATAATTAATACAATAACTTACAGAAGTATGTAAAATTATAATCATGATATTCAGAATAATATACTAAGTTATGTCTTATGTTAATTGCTAAAAATGAGAAATTTACAGAAATATACAATTTATAGATGCATTCACATACTTACGTTATTTTCTTAGTTGCTGAAAAACGAACGTGCAAATTTGAGCAAATCCAATGAATCATTTCCTAGTCTAGATTTAATTTTAGTAAAATAATTAAAATTGTGAATTAAAAAAATGAAAACTATTTATAATTAATTTGTGACTGTTCGCTAAGCGATAAATTAATATGAAATATTTCAGTTCCTTTGGAATGAACTGAAATAAGTTTGCGAAAAATATAGATTACGATGTCTCGATTTAGATGTTTGATCCAGACTCCCATTGTAAGATAATTTTAAAAAAATAATAAAATTTTAAATTAAAATTTGTAGTTATTGATTCGTTTATTGTTAGATAAGAGATATATATATGCAAAATTTTCGGTATATTGATTGGGAAGCAGCGTGAAATTGTAATACAAAATAATTTATTTCTCAGTGTCAATCCCGCGGGATTAGGATCGTAATCCCGCGGGACTAGTCCCGCAAATATTTGTGCGGGATCCCGCAGGATCCCGTTCCCGGGATCGGGATTGCATTCCCTAAATGACACCCAAAATTTGTAGCAACCTTAACCTAAATAAATTGAATGACAAATACTGTTAAAACAAAGAAACAAGATTTTCGCTGAAATGAGTCCAATAATTTAGTCAGCACTGCACTGAGTATAAAGAACAGTAAAGTATGGAGCGGCGAAGCTGGCAGCTAAGTTTTTGAAAAATACGTTTGGTTGTTACAAAAGTTTTGTTACACTGATTGCCATTCTCCCAAAACCGTTTAGATAAGAACTTAACTTCAAGAGCGAACATATATGTATTTTTAAGGAGGGGTTATTACATTCTAATGTGGGGGAGGCATCCTGGGCTTTTAAATTTCAATATAAAAGTAATACAAAAAGTTCGATAAGCTGTAGAAATGTTCACCAGTGACAGCCAGGGCGAGCCCTCAGCTGCCCCCCTACATAATCGCGCCTATACTTAGCTTTGAGGTTTAGATTATAGTGGCTCGAAGAGAGACATGAGGTTTAGGGGTTTCTATAGGTTTAGTAATAAACGTTTTAAAATAAATCCTCAGCAATCATGCATGTATTTGTTTATTTATTTCTGTAAACATATAAAATGAAAAACACATCATTTCATTCTAAAATTTCGTAGCACCAATTAGCATGAGCACCGGCAGCATAGGGCAAGTGGGGGGGGAGGCAATGCACCCCCCTGGATTTTTGTATGCAGTGTTTTCCCTTGCTTTTTTGCAATTTTCAGCATGGTAACCATACATTGAAGTAGCCTTTCCCCACCCCCTTGAGTAGTCTTCTCCCCCTCCCCCCCCCGGGAAATATTCTGCCGGCGCCCATGTCAATTTGGCGCCCTTTGGGTTCTACGTACAGGGACAGATGCCCCTTCTTACCAACCCCTCTACAGCTAAGCCTCTGCTTATGAAGAAATATTATTCATTTTTTAAGGTCTCTGACTCAGTTTGTTCATTTTGGAAACGATCCAAAAGTTACATGATCTTTCAAAAGAATAGAGTAGTTAAGGGTTCAGTAATTGTGTAGCGTTTCACAGTTTGTTGTTCACACACACACAAGGTGCGAACTGCACAGTAAAAACACAAGGTAATTAAAGGAATTTTCAACAGCTTCCGAAAAATAAACAGCGTTTAATCTTTTTCAAGCATGTACTCTGATGAAATTGATACACACAAAAACAAAATAGAATAAATGTCAAATATGTCCTTAAAAAATAAAAATAAACTTTACTTATCCCATTCAGAATAGCTCCGAACAGTGCATTGTTTCTTTTCAACCTTCTCATGACATACTTTTTCTTTCTGAAAAGAAAAGAAATATTGAGTTTTGACATTTCCGTGTGATGAATTTTATAAATGCTTGTGTTAGAAAAGTATTCCATTAAAAAATAATTAGTTCAGTGTTTTGGATGCATGAAAAAGATAGTTAAACTAAACTGCGTGATATTTGCACAGATAAAGTTTTTAAAATTATAGAATATCTCAACTCAAAGACACACGCTAAGTAACCTTTCCGAAATCTCACGGCATGAAATGGTATTTTTAAAAAATAAACTGGCTAGGCCCGTTAAAACAAAAAATATTTCATTCCTTGCCAATTTTTGGGAACATCTGATAAAACTCACTTCAGTCTTGCGTGGACATCGCTTTTTCCGATTCGGACAGTCTCCAACTTCAGTTCCCAACAAACCCCTAATGACCACCTTGTACACATGTTTTGATCACTGCAAAAATGTTTTGTTGAATTCCGGGCCGTAGCCAGGGGGGGGGGGGGGGTTAGAGGGGTCATAACCCTCTCCCCCCCAGAGGAATTTTTTGCCATACAAAAATGTATGTTCTTCACTCCTTTATCACACACATGTATGCATATATGTGAGTTGCATAGTCGTACTCCCCCCCATGAAAAATTTCTGGCTACGCCCCTGACTGAATTCAAAAAATTTTTGTTATCCCCTTTTGCTTGTCCCATTTGCTTGGTCCCATTTTAACCGAAAAATTTTGCTAGATCAACAAAATATTTCGTTTAAAATAACAAAAGTTTTGTTAAATCAATAAAATTATTCGGTTAAAAAAAACTTTTTAATTCAACGAAGCATTTTTCTTTCTTTCTCCCCCCCCCCCCAGTCATTGTTTGGTCCACGTCCAAAATCTCACCGTCTGTCGTCGACCTTGGCGAGTTTTACCAAAATATTGCCAAATTTGGTGATAGTCAGTTATTTGATCCATGGCCAAAATATCGCCATTTGCCATCGTCCTGGGCGAGTTTTCGCGAAATATCGCCAAATTTGGCAATAGTCAGTCATTGTTTAGTCGATGCCTAAAATCTCGCCATTTGTCTTCAGCCTTGGCGAGTTTTGACGAAAAATCGATAAACCTTACTATTACTGCAGTTTTTTTATCTCTTTGAAACAAAATAAGTTTAGATGAAGTGCGCCGAAAATATTTTTGATTTAATAGACGTGCAAGGAAGTCATGTGTTGTCCACATCAGATTTTTTAAATTAACTAGCTGCGTACCCGTTCTCCGCACGGTGGGAAACGCATATTTTCCTTAAACATATATAATTCGAATTAAACCCAGTAATTCGGAATCTCAAAACGGGAAAAAATACTTGAATCGTGACTAAAAGTTGACGTCATGAGTGCAAATTTTAGACGATTGCAACATGACACAAAAACTACGTCAATGTGACTGGCGATCAAAAAAGAAAGAACTTTCTGGTATGCAGACAAAACTTTTCTCTTTCGAAAAATGCCCGATTTCTACATCATATAATTCTCTCTGTGAGGTTTAATTTATAGCATTAATATATAGTATATACCACATAAATAACATTACATGATGTTGACAATAATTTTATCTTGCATTTTTCACAGCGTGGACAATGCATTAGGGCAGTTATGTTACGTACGACTTTATTAAATTTTAACTAAATTAAAAAACCTACATGAAACAATGGATGCATCATTTACGTTTAAAAGCCAAAAATGTAATCTGCTCCGTTGAAAATCATGTCGCTTTTGTAAATGAAAACGTTCGGGATATGTAACTTCTGAGAAAAAAACTTGTTACTCTTATTGAACCTTAATGCAGTATCACACTTGTTACATAAAAGTGACGTTTATCTCACTGTCAATTCGCCCTAATTAAATAACTAATTTCATTTTTCAGTTTTTACAGAGTACAGTTCACCCCTTTATAACATGGGTCTACAACACGAATTCTTAGAACACGACGAAAATATTACGATCGTTTTCGTGTAACACGTTAAAAGAGACTCGTACAGCACGGTGAAATGAGACATATGTTCTGATATTATGACGCCTTAGTTCCTGTAATTAACATTCCTTTTGAATGGCAACACCAAACATCATTGCATTTTTACGGAGCGCGAATAAGTTTTGCCGCGATTATACTGCGCAGTTCGCACTCCAGGTGGAGTATAGCGCAGGACCCGTACAACACGGATTCCTATAACACAGAACGTATCTACCGCATAGGCGTAGAGTTATATGGGCCCGTGGGGCTCGAGCCCCCCCAATAAATTGTGAATAGGGGCTGAGCCCACCCAATAATTTACCACTCAATACAGAAAATTAATTTATACTAACATAAAAAAAAGTATGTCACGCCATTTACAAACGTTTAAAAAAACCTTTACTTGGACTTTTAAAATTTTCTTCTTTTGATTTCAATCATGATTTAGTATTCATTTTGACGCCACGTAACCCACAATATTACTATAAGCTGCCCTCGCCAGGCTCTGGTTCATTAAAATCAGATTATGCAATATAAAGTATGAAATGAAGAAAAGTTCAGATGTGTCTAAAATGCACTATCACATCGAAAATGTTTTTTTTTTTCCTCCTTTGGATTTTTTACACTGCTTCTATTTTTAACTTATAACATGGTAGGAAGATACTAACATGGATAATTACCTTACATAGGTGTAGAATTCTATAGACCCATAGAGCTCGAGCGCCTCCAATAATTTACTTATATATAGTAAGTCATATCTGCCAACTACTACGGAATATAATTAACCATTTTTTGTAAACAGTATATTTTTTAATTATTTTTTTAAATAGCAACCAGCTCGCGCGCGTAGCACAAAAATTTTGCTATATTTTAAGCCGAAAAATCATGTAGAAAAAGTGGTTATATATATTCCATGGTTGTTGGCAGCTATTACTAAGTTATATGTACGTGAATCAGTGGCGTAGCCAGAAATTTTTCATGGGGGAGTTACGACTTCTGCAACTCACATATATGTATACGGGTGTATGATAAGGGAGTGAAGAATATACATTTTTTATGGAAAAAAATTCCTCATGGGGGGTTATGACCCCCCCCCTAACACCCCCCCCTTGGCTACGCCACTGACGTGAATATATGGGGTTGTGGGGCCCGGCCCCCCTCAATAATTTTGAAAACTTTACGCTTATGATCTACCGTGTTAGGGAATCTACTGTAGTTGCATAGTGTCAAATTCAATAGTTAAGGAAATTCTGGATTGCCGTATTTAGTAATATTTCATCTCACCTTGGTGGCCGAAATGTATTAAAACCAAATATCCGAACTGTATCAAAAGTAAAATTTACTAAAAGAAAAATTTTTAATTTTGTATAACCCTCAGAACAACTTCGGAGTTTGCCATCTATGACGGTTTTCCATGACGTGACAACTTATGCTTGCGTACAGTGGCTTAGCCAAGGAGGGGATAGGGGGATCACAATCCCCCAAGCGGAGTTTTTTGCCATACAAAATGTATTTCTTCACTCCCTTATCGCACACACGTGTACATATATGTAAGTTGCAGTAGTCGTAACATTCCCATGAAAAATTTCTGGCTACTCCTGCTTAATCAATTTACTTCTGGATCGGAATCTCCGCGGTAAAAAAATGGTCTAAAAAATGTGACACCAGAAAATTCTGATTAACACAATGGGGTTACACAAATACGCGCCGGACATACGCTCTTGCTTCCGGAGGAGCAAATACATTAGAGGGTATGTGCTGCTCCGGATAATCTGCCAGCAAAACAGCAAAAATGACGTAAAAAATGACATCCACACTAGAAGGAAATAAAATTAAAAGTATGTAGAATTGCATAAAATCTTCGATTATTTTTAAGGTGCAAGTCTGTTACAGTTCCATTTGTTTCACAATTGATGCGTTTTCACTTTTTCGATTCTTAAAAGCTGTAGAAATGAGTGGTTTCACTTAATTGTAAAATTTAACAACTTAAGTGGCAACAATGGATTCCGTTGCTACGGAAACTATAGCAATGTTAAAAATAGAACATGAAATGAGTTATTCATGTTTACTTTGCTAGAACTGCCATACTGGCGAAATTAACACCGCCAGTCGATGGCAAATAGCTCAAATCACAAATTAAACTTGACACTAAGGCAATACGCAATACTCTGTTTGGCGGAATTAAAAAAAAAAAATATCCGTGCGTTCGCTAGTGACATCGGCTCATCTCAATTGTGGAATGGAATTAATAATATGTACAGAGTTGCACTACATTTGAATATTTTTCGCCAACTTTGCTAAGAAATGTACTAAAGTAGGAATCAACAAACATTTCAATTCGTAAAACAAAAAATATATTAGACAGTATTAATTACGCCTTTCTAACAGCTTCTAGTAAAAGAAACTTCCGTAGCGCTGCTTTAACAAATAAGAATCAATTATTTATTACACTGTACTTCGATCGCTAAAATGCCAATATACACCATTTTGCGAGATATTTTTGTTTTCAGGAATCATTCGAAGCATTGATTTAACAGCAATCAAAATGGGAAATAGTTATCTATCATTTATATGGTTCTATCGCCAAAATTTAATGCAGGCATATTATTGATAAGGAGCTGTTACTTAAATTATTAACTATAGCGGGTTTTAATCACCGTTAACTACCATGTACAAAATGCGAGAATTTCAATTTTCTGAAATTTGGCGGAATTCCTCTAACTTAAATCAGTTTACTTAATTTGGTGAAAATTCTATAGATCGTTTAAAATCGCCTTAATAACTGCATTATTTCTGTATGAAAAATCGAAGTATAGCGCCGTAAAATTTATACTTGTTATTAAAAATACTATTTCGTTACGCTCTCAGTAATTTGCGCCAAGCCCAAAACTGTACAAATCGGTAGAACCTACTACTTTCTCAAAATCGCCAAATGAGCCATTTTTTTTCGGCCAAACTAAAAAATATACATATTAGTCTCGGAAATCTCTCAATCCCTTATTCTTTTACACATAAAAAACATTGAATTCCAGGTCTGATTTAACATGAACGCAATATTTTAATTAAAAAATAACTTTGTAAATAATCTAAACAGAAAAAAAAAATCATTATTCTTTTATTTTTACTGCAGGAGTCTAAATAATTTAATAAAATAGCCAAACATGGCAACCTCGATGCTTATTTCTCACTTTTTTGACTACAGGGGTTACAATCACGGAATTGCGGAGAGCAAAAATTAGCGTTTTTGATGGGGTTTTTTATCAATATCTCTTAAACTAATTCGAATTTCGAAATTTAAATTAGCGGAGGTTCTTTCTCGAAATTTTCCGAATTCGTGGATACCTCGTTCGAAACTCAACTCCCAGCCGTTTAGGAGGAGATGATGCTACACACACACACACACACACACACACACACACACACACACACACACACACACACACACACACACACACAGACAGACGCGCACAGATTTTAATAGTATAGATTATTATTATTTTAACCCATTAAGCGCCAAAGCTCCCATTACGGGAACATCTATTATATATTTTTTTTCTTAAAATATTTTAACGCAATTTACGAAATGCACATTTTTATATAAACATTTAGACTATAGGGTATGTTATATATTTTTATCGGAACACTATATTTTAATTTAATGTTTTTTTTCTAATTTAAAAAAAAAGTGAAAGTTTGTCTTTATGACTGTCTTATATAAAACCAAAAAATAAAAAATCTGGAGTGACTCCACTCGACTTTCCGAACACTTACGATTAAGATCATGACCAAGCATTTAAATAAATTTTAATCGATGAATAATTCAAACATATATACCAAATTGAAGCTCAATCGAATGCACCGTTTAAACGCTTGCGCACTTTCAAGAATTTCTCCCCATATGCCATAATATAAAAGAAAGTTTTGTCGTAGCCCTGTAGGAGAACTGTAAGTCCTATACACACCAAAATCAATACCGGTCTTAGGATGGTGGTTTATAACATGTATGCCCAATTTGAACTCAATCGAATGTATCGTTTAAACGCTAGCGCACTTTCAAGAATTTCCCCCGATAGGCCATAATGTAAAAGAAATCTTTGTCGTAGCCCTGTAGAAAAACAATAAGTCCTATACACACCAAAATCAATACCGGTCTTGCAACGGTGGTTTATAACATATATACCCAATTTGAGCTCCATCGAATCTACCGTTTAAACGCTAGCGCACTTTCAAGAAATTCCCCCCATAGGCCATAATGTAAAAGAAATCTTTGTCGTAGCCCTGTAGAAAAACTATAAGTCCTATACACACCAAAATCAATACTGGTCTTTCGACGGTGGTTTATGACATACATATCCAATTTGAGCTCAATCGAATGCTCCGTTCAGGAGCTATCGTGTTCACTCACATACACACAAACACACATACACACACACACACACACACACACACACACACATACATACATACATCTCGTAAAAATAGTATAAATGGATTCAGAAACCCTCAAAACGTGTCCATACACCAAAATCTCGAATTCGAATTTTTTCATGATTACAATACTTTCCTTACATGGTACATGTTCGGAAAGTAATAAATGGTCACTTAAATGTTTCAAGTAGAATGCATATTTAAAACCAACATCTTGAAGAACAACATTCTTAAAATCCTGCATGAATAGATTCCTATAAAGGAATGTTATGAACGCTTATATTTCTTGTTCCCGCAGCGGGAGCTTTGGCGCCCTCCCACTAGTTAGCATTTCCAGTTACTCTGTAGTGGGTTCCTGGTCATTCTGGCATTCCTGGTAATGAGATGGCGGATTCTCTTGCCAGGTTTTCTCTGTCTCTTTTTTTGTTGGACATCAGCCGGTTCTCGGTATCTCGAGTAAATGTTACAGGGATACTGTGTTTAGCCACTTTAGCAAGCTTCAGTATTCCAGCTGGCTTAAGTGTAATGGCCAGAGGCATGCCAAAGAGATCAATCTTGGCTTTCTGGTGTTAGATGCAAGGAACTTTGTCTCAACAGATCCAGTCTCCGTAGGGCTATTGGCCTGTTAACTGGGCACTGTTGCCTTAAAAGGCATCTTAACATAATGAAGGTTGTCGATGATCCCACTTGTCGGGGTTGTCTTCTTAAGGAGGAAACTGCTTTACACATCCTCTGTGAGTGTGAGTACTTCTCTGATTATAGGTTTGAGCATCTTGGGCGCCATGTCATTAAGCCCTGGGAGCTTCACAAAATGTCTGTTAGGTCTATGCTGATGTTCGCATCTGCTACTGGGCTCTTTTCGTAGGGCTTTTTCCATATTGCTTGAGGATGATACAATAGACCCATGGTCGCGGTGCCTGGCACTTTTTGGGCCTCCCCTCCAAGTCATAAGTCATCGCATTTCCAGATTGATTTTGCTACCGTTCAGCAATAAAGAAATGTTTGGCACTTTGCAGGCTGGTTATTTCGTACATTATAGTATCAACAACAAAAATAATTACTTTATATATATATATATACAGTTTTGAGCAGCATTTGCGTAAAAAAAAGGAATTGCTGTATCCAAAATGGAGAAAGACATTTATCCCCATAACACGCCAAAGCTCCCGCTACGGGAACATGCTATATTTCCTAAATGCTTTGAGTTTAAAAAAAAATTTCAACTGTTCTATAATAGAGGCATGCAATGTATGTAAAAAATGTATATACATTTAAAAATTTCTATCCGATTCTCATAGCGGCGTTTAATGGATTAATTTAGTTAACTATTGTCGAAATTGTACTCCATTATTTGAAATTAATAAATAAGTCCTACAAATTTACCTTTTTTTCAATACCAATTTTTATGTGTTTTCCCCGTACTGGTGGCAGTTCTGCGCTTGTTTGAGGTAAAGTATCATGTCTTACATTGTCACAGTTTAATTCATTGGACCAATTCTACATAAAATAAAAGAAAATGTATGTTATATTGGCAATAAAATGTAACGTGAATGTCTGTAATTTAAAAGGTTGCAGGCTTTGCGTAGAAAAAGAACACAACATTAAAAGCAAGTACATATTTGTATAATGAGAAACTTAACGTAGTTATTAAATATTTTTGTTTTTCTTGAATTCAACAGTCCTTTTATATAAAGAAATACGAATTACTTTAAAGTAATTCGTGTTTCTTTATATACGAAAGAACCTTTTTCTTAGCTTAATTTTAGCAAATCGCGGCACAGGTATATCCATTCACAAGAAGAAATTTATTGAATTGTTGAAAATTGACAGGACTGTAAGTTGCTTTTACTCTGCACAAAGCATTTGCTTTCAATCTCCTATAAGATTGGATACCAATAGCTACAGCAATATCCAAGCTTTACAGAATTATAAAATGTCAGCAAGATAGCTGCAAATGAAACTATTCAATGGAGAAATGCAGAGACCGACTATGTCAGCATGAGTTGCAGAACAGAGATCTATATATCATTGGGTATGTATTCACACGTACATAACATATACAATAATATTCTACGCATATTGGTGATATGTAGATATATATGTCAAATACACGCTATTCGCCCATTTCTACTTTTGAAAATAGTGTGATTTTTTTTTTTTTTTTTTATATTATTATTCGGGGGCTCCCTTTCACGGTGAATCTAGAACGCCTGCTCCGTCTGCACTTACCTAAGTCGGGATTTTTAGAAATTCTATCTAGTGATTTTATTGTTTAACATGATTAGTAAAACCAAATCATCAACAAAGTAGAAATGCAATAGGTCATTATTTCTCATAGGAAGATTACAACTAGTAATTTAGTCCCATTTAATGGTAAAATGTTTAACCACTTCTATTTAAAACACATCCATTCAAATTTCGGTTTTTTTTTTCCTCCTTAAACCTGTAAAGACTAAAAAAAACCACTTGAGTTTTTCTAGATATTGAGTTTTTTTGGGATTTCTCAAGGATCAACCAATCACTGAAAAAGTAGGGAATGCAATCCCGCACTGTTTTTTGTCCTGCGGGATTTCGGGATCGAGATTCATTGATCCCGCGGGATTCCGCAATCCCGCGGGATTAACATTCAACAGACTTCATTTCAACAGAGAAAGTAGAAAAGTAAGATCTTAAGCACTATGAAGTTTAGCATTAATAAAATAACCATTAATCGTATGAGATAATAAACACAATAACTTAGAAATATGAAAATTATAATCATGATATTCAGAATAATATGATAAGTTATGTCTTATGTTAGTTGTTAAAAATGAGGAATATAAAATTTGTAGATATGTTAACATACTTACGTTATTTTCTTAGTTGCTAACGTACAAAATCGAACAAATCCAATGAACCATTCCCTAGTCTAAATTTAATTTTAGGAAAATAATTAAAAGTGTGAATTATAAAGAAAATTAAAACTAAAATGAAAACTTTTTATAATTAATTCGTGGCTGTTCTCCAAGAGATAAATAGTATGAAATATTTCAGTTCATTTGGAAAATGGGAACTTTACGAAAAATTTATATTACAATGTTTAAATTTAGATGTTCGATCCAGACTCCCATTGGAAGATGATTTAAAAAATAAAACTTTAAATTAAAATTTGTATTTATTGATTCATTTATTGTTAGATGAGAGACATAAATATGCAAAATATTTCGTTCTATTGATTGGGAAAGTAGCATGAAACTGTAATAAAAAAAATTATTTCTCAGTGTCAATCCCGCGGGATTAGGATCGTAATCCCGCGGGACTAGTCCCGCAAAAATTTGTGCGGGATCCCGCGGGATCGGGACTGCATTCCCTATGAACAAGTTGGAAATACACATACTACTGATATAAATGCGGACAACTGTATGTAAATATAAATTTTAATCTGAGGGTGTTTTATTCGGTGATTGATTCTGTTTTAATGATTTTTAGTCTCAAACAAATTACGATTTCGAAAGGAAGAAAAGGGGTGGGGGAGAGTGAGAGATACTAGTTTGATCACTTTAATAAAATGAGCAGTTTTAAATTTATAAGTTGAGACGAGATTATATCGCTTGTGTATATAAATTAACAAGCACTACAGATAACCACACCATGGCACAGTGGTTATGTCACTGGAAAGGGTAGACGGGCGAAGTGTGAAGGTTCCGGGTTCGGGTCCCATCGCACGTCCGTCGACCTAACCATTCGGAGTTTTCCGTGTTTTTTTCAGAAACTTAGCGTAAGTACGCGTTAGGACCCCTTAGAAAGACCACCACGGAGGGCAATCCCCCTTCTGTTGTCCTTCTGACGAGGATTTATAAGTGGGTTTTGAGCCAAGCACACAAATCCGATATACATATTCACAACGACAACTACAGATAAAATAGTCGTTTCTCATCAATAAGATATTCTTCTCTCTTTACTTTTATATTCACACATAAATATATTTTACAAACAAAAGAAAAATGTTGGAAGTGTACAGGTACGCTTTTTTTTTTTTTTTTTTTTTTTTTTTTTTTTTAGTTTTGTAAGTTATATTTTGTTGTTAAAGAAAATGAAGTTTGAATCTTAATACATTTTTAAAAGGTACAGCTAATTTCTAAAATTTTCTTCGTAACTTCCAAGATTTTTAAAAATCTAATTTGTCACCCGTCTTTAAAGTTATTCGTCATTAGAATTAAATTAAATTAATTCGGGAATCTATCCAAATCATGTTTTCCTTAATGAATTCCAAAAACAGAAAACGCTAAAATTAAAAAAGTTAAGTAATTTCTGGCTACATTTTATATCCCCCCCCCCCAAAAAAAATATATATATATATATATATATATATATATATATATATATATATATATATATATATATATATATATATATATATATATATAAATTCCAAAACCGAGTAAAACTCTCCTGTTTTCATTATATTCCTTTGGATAATTACTTTTATTTTGCTAAACCCAACTGTATGTTTTTGGGACTCACAAAATGTTTTTTTCGTGCGTGATATATTTTCTGTCATAACAACTACTTGCACATAGTCCTAAACCTGTAATAATTCTGGTAAAGCTAGAATTTAAATTTAAATACGGAAAATGGGAGTGTTATAAAAGTGGAGAGTGTGCGTTTTGCATATCAGGGCCGTACCCAGAAAGAAATTTCGAGGGGGGGGGGGGAGACCAAAAGTGCAAACGGCTAAATTTTTCACAAAAAGACTTCATTATTATTGTTTTGTTAACAAAATTTTAAATTTAGAGAGGGGGGGGACCGGACCCCTGGTTCCCCCCTCCAGGGGTCCGGTCTCCCCTCTCTACTGGGTACGGCCTTGTTGCCATGGGCGCCGGCAGTATAGGGCAAGGGGGAGCGATGCCCACCTGGATTTTTGTATGCTCTGTTTTCCCTTGCTTTTTTGCTCTTTTCAACATGGTAACCATACGTTAAAGTAGTCTTTGCCCCCCCCCCTTGAGTAGCCTTTGCCTCCCCCCCCCGGGAAATATTCTGACGGCGCCCATGCTTGTTGCATATACATCCTTCATTTAAAATAATCAAAACCATATAAAAATGTAACTGAAACTACTCGCTAATTTCTTTTACTGAAAAATACATTCCTTATTACAGAAAAAGAAGAATAGTTTAAATTACTTCAATGTCGTTTTCAATTTCTTTTCTTTCATTCTGTGGCAACTCAGTATAATTCAGAATTTTTTTCAGAGGATATAGAAGTTTGTTGTTCGGAGAAAGCTCTCGTAACTTATTTTCGCAGAACTTTGTTAAATCAGGATACACTCCTTCTTCTCCGCTCCTGAAAAAATATTCAAGAAAAATAATAATGTATAACTTTTTTTTAATCACTGTGAGTCATGCAACGTACTGAATTGGTACGCAGGTATTTCTGCACTTTCTTTCACTTAGAGTCACTACTAAACGGAACCCTCCTTCTATGACTAAACTGAAATGTACTGTATTGACTGTATAACCAAGACGGCTTTTCTAAGGTCGTAGGAGGGGAGTGAGGTAGAGGTTATGGCCCCAACATCATCACAGAAAAAAATCTTAATAATATCGAAAAATAAAATGATTGAGCATCCTGTGTTCAGATTATATCACTACTACCATGCCAAAAACGTGAATCTACGCTTTTCACGTACGAGAAAAACGCCTGCAAAGTTTCGATCCTTCATTAACTCAGCGTTTCTCAACCGGTGGGGCGAGCCCCCTCCCCCCCATGGGGGGGGGCAGAGCATTTGCAGATGGGAGCTGTGATAAAAACAGCCAAAGAGTAAGTGGTAATGCATGCTTAAAAAATCATCTTATTTATGCTTAATTTTACGCCAAAACTTTTCTCTTTCCGTTTAAAGTGTTTATTCAAAATTTACCGATAACATTATTTTGTAGAAAAGGAGATTCAATGCTCATTATTGAAGAAAGAGAAACTGTAATGTTTGCTGTGGAATGTGAGGGAGGCAAGGTTGTTATGATTTTGCCCAAACCGAAAAAACCCGGGAAAAAACCCAACTGGGTTTTTTCAAAATTTCAACTTTAATTGAGTAGATAATACATCTCTTAATATCAGTACACCACTTGTAAAGTTTATAAACAGCTCCCTACCTCACTCCACGCCACCGCTACCTAAAGAAAAAAAAGAAGAAGAAAAAAAAAAAAAAAAAAAACTAGAAAGACTTCACATAGGCATAAAAACTTATGCCTAATCAGTTTGAGAGTAAATTTTTGTCTATGAGAGTAAAATTTTATGCCTATCTGTATTAAAATGAATACAGATTTTTTAACCATAAAAAATCATTAGTTTAAAAAGTTCTAATTAAGCACTAGTATATCACTGTTAAAATTATTACTAACAATCAATTTATCTAAGAGCAAACCATGATTGGGGTTGCTATTGTCATTGATTTATACATATTTTCATGCATGATTAATAATTGTAATTAGTTATTACTATTAATTTAACCATTTTTTATTTATAATTGATTTTTGTAATCGAATAGTTGCTTTAAGTTCTATTTAGTAATAAGCAAATTTTTTTTCAAATATTCTGATACCCCATCCTATCTTCTGAAAAAACCCATATAAAACCCGAAAAACCCTGATAAAACCCCAAAACCCTGATAAAACCCCCAAACCCTGTAAAAACCCAGTGGGTTGGGGTTTTTTTCTGAAAAAACCCGGGTTTTTAACAACCCTGGAGGGAGGAGGGTATCATTCCAAGTTATCCTTTGTGTGTGTGTGTGGAGGCGGGTGCAGTGATGTAAAATACCCGGGTATTTATTTTCAAGGGTAAATACCCGGGTATATACTCAAAATGGGTATTTACCTGGGTATTTATCTTTTAATTAACTTTATTGTTTAAAAGAAGCTTGTATTGTTTGGTAAGGATATTCACACACACACATATATGAAGCATAAAAAAAAAAAAAACCAGAAACTTAGGAACCCTTTACAACTTTTTAATTTCGTAAAACTTCAAAAAATATAATTATGAAAAGAAGCTATATGATACATGTTTAATAAATTACTTGATCAAATATACCTATAAATGTAACTGTTGGAATAAAATATAAATAGGAATAATAACTAGGAGCAGTGTATTTGACAATTTGAAAAAAAGGAGAGAAATTCAACTATACTAAATATATACAGACAGTAAAATCTGAATTACAATCTGAATCTCAGGAGACCGAAAATCAAATTTGTAATTCTGAAAAATTCGTTAAAGGGAAATTTTATTATTAAAAAAAATTGGTATTAATGATTTTTTTAAGAGAAATATTTTGTTCATCAATCTGAAATATTCATAAAAGTTTAAATTTACCGCAAAAAATATGTTTTTGAACCTATTACTTATAACTACTAGTTTGTTACTATTTGTATGTAATTTTTATTTTAGTGACCATTAAATCATTCATAAGATGCATATAATCAATCCCCTCTCCCCTTCAATAACAAACCATAATTAACTATCACAGTTTAAAAAATAATAAACATAAAATAAGCTCTGGGATATAATAGTAAACTTAAAATAAGCTGTGAGGTATATTAATCAATGTAACACATTAAAAATATTGCCAAAGCTGTCACTTGCACTAAACAATTTAAGGACTGCCATAAAACATCCTTCATTATTAAAGTTAGTGAAAAAAATGCGGTATAACCGATAAAGTAGTTTATGCCAAATAATCAAACGGTTAATAATAATTTTTAAAAAAACACTACAAAAATACTCATAATGAAGTCAAATTAAAATTAAAAACTTTGTATTAAAAAAAGGAACAATAATAGAAATCTAATTAGTATTAATCATAAATGTTATTAAGAACAGTTATTCCATTCTAAATTGAAAATACCCAGTTTTTGTGCATTTACCCAGGCCTTGGGTAAATACCCAAAAAATATTTACCTACCCAGTGGGTATTTACCCACCCCACATCACTGGGTGGGTGTGTTAAAAGGTTGAGAACCGCTGCATTAGCTTACGTAGATACGCGAAACACAATGGCCAATTTTCACTCAGACTATTTGGAATTAATATTTGGGACCTTGGCATAGTATACAGCATTGCTTAGAAATACTGAAAATGCATTTAGGTAAAAATCATCAATTTTGCAGATTTGCATTTCTGGCGTGGTGGTACGGTATATTAAGCCATAACTAACACCTCTTTGAACTCACAACTATGTGGAATACCCTAGCCTCTAAGGTCTCTATCATTCATATATATTTCAAAAAATTTGGTCTCTAATTTCCTGTTTGTTTGACTATGTATTTACTATAGGATCCTAGACCATAATAGCATCGTTGCTGGACCAAATTCGGCACACTAACGAAATAGCGAAAGAGATTGCTATAACTGAATAAAAGTTAATACGATTATTATTTTTCTGGTTATTTTATGTTTGGCCCCTTTTCTGACCAGATTCGACTATTTTATGTTCTTGCAAGCCCACATACTTCCAGCAATTAAATATATTTCTTTTTTCAATGAAAACTCAAGGGAATGCTTTTGCAAATGAGCTCTGATTCAGTATCGCACTTAGGGTTGCCAGGTCGCCAAACCAAATAGCCGGACAGACCAGCCAGTTTGGCCGGACATTTGGGTAAAAAGGCCGGGCAGATTACAATATTGAGGATTGTGTCTCAGTATTAATAGGTACAACAAAAAAAGTGTATGTAAAATCAAGCTTTTTTGATTATTACCATGAATCTTGTTAAATTCTTATGAAATATAAATAACATCGGAATGCCAAATCAGTTCAAGTACTTTATTACTAATTAGCCAAAGTCATCAGTAAAAAAACTAACAAAAGCCGGACACCATTAAGTTTAGCCGGACACGCAATCAAAAAGCCTAACTATGTCCGGCTTTATCCGGACGCCTGGCAACGCTAATCGCACTTATAATATCTCCCCCTCGGCTTTTCAGAGGGTCTCCAAAAGAATCCAGTTATTATAAGACAACTGCTATAATGAGTAGTAAAACAAGTCTGACACATGTTCCTTATTTAAAATGAAATTTAAAACTTATCTAAAGAGAAAATAGTACTTTATTTAGTGCTTTCTTACATTTTTTGAAAAAAGGATACAATTTGTGCCTGTTTTAAGTTTTTACTTTTCTCTGAAACAACCATTTTTTCAATTTATTTGTTCGCGCAATTTATTTTGCACAATTTTCGTTTTTCACCTTAAAAACAGATCTCTAGCCTTCGTTTGTAACCGCTTCGGAATTTTCGATAATTCCATTGGTTTTCGTTAAAGTCGCTTGTGTTGAAAGTTTAGCTTGTTCGCCATTACAAACATCGGAAAAATTCCTCGTCAGGGACGGAATTAGCGCCTGAAAGGCACAAAAATTCATTTGTAAAAACGTTGATGTACACAAACATACTGATTAGTTAATTTAAATCAACCTCAAATTAATTTTATATTTGATTAAAAGGATTTAAAATACGCTTACCTTTGCCAGACTCCTGATCTTGAGTTTTTCCGCTCAAAATTAAAGCATGGAGAGAATATTTTAGAAGAGAAGAGTAGAAATTCCAAAAAAAATGAGATGGGCGATCCCATTCGGTGGCCGTGTGGCCGCTGATAGAGGTTATTTTAACGTTAGGTCTATGAGCCGAAAAATCTGTGCCATGAAAAATTGGACGTTTAGAGGGGTGGCCGTTCGGAGAGGTTTCACTGTATATACAGGGTATCTCAAAAAGGTGGTAACGGGTTTTAATTCTTTATCTATTCAATTTAAGTCAATAAGAAAAGGTATTTAAGGTGAGTCAGTTGTCTTTTTGGAAGGCATGATTTTTTCTTGAGCATTGTTTACGGAATAGTACACAAATTTTATAGCTGGTTGCTTCTTGTGGATTATTTTAGAATAAAAATTAATTGTTTCGTAGAATTTTTAAAATCTGATAGGTTCCGAGTGCTCTTAACGAATAAATAAAAGAATAAAACGAATGATTCAAAGACTCTAGTGTGATCAAGGAGTCTGATTAAGCAATTCATCATAATCAAAAGAATAAAAATAAATATTTAGGATCACCCGAAAGAATTGCTAGGAACAATAAATGATTTTAAAATTTATACCCATACTTGTCCTTATATTCTGTTTTGGCAATACTATCATAAACTTATACAAAATTGCGTTTTCTGAATCCGCTTTTGGAAATGGAAACCATTTATAGAATCTATTAGCCTAATGTATCCGCTTCTGATGACAATCACTTTACAGAGTTTCATAAAATGATCGACTTTAGAAAACGTTTAGGAACATGTTCTAAAAATAAATCCGGCACTAAATTTTGCATTGAGTTACATTTTTTAAAGTTCTATCACATTTGAACAGTGTACGAGTTAAAAAAAAACGTTTTAACTCGTACACTGTTGATCGAGAGAACACTAGATAAAATGGAATTTATGATAATGATGAAATATTTCATGCAATTTTGAATTGATATTCAAGCCCCCACCCAAGAAATATTTTTCTGGATCAGCCCTTGATTTATCTTTGTATCATGAAGGTATAACAATCTTCATGCTTTTTATTCTAACATGTTTTAATATCCCTCTTTCTTGAGTTATTTGCTTCTCTTTTTTCCCCCCATGTTGAACTGACTTAAATCCTCATAATACGTATATATTAATAATTACGTATATATTAATATATTAATAATATATAGTAATAAGTAAGAGAAATATAATAAAAATTCTTACCTCAGGACAATAAGAATCTTTTCTAAAGTTTTTACGTTTTTGCAGTTTCGAATAAAGGTGTAATCCAACTGATCGATAATCAAATCATATTTTTCCATTAAAGGTTTCTTGTTTTCATTCATCGTTTTCTTTACTTTCCTATATGATTGCATGTATGATATTGCCAAAGGTAAGGATACTAACTAAAGTGAATCAAGCTGACTTTGTATTATTCAACAGTTACTATGGCAACAGGAACAAGAAAGAAGAAGCATTTCGGATTTTCAGTGAATTAAAAAAGTGAACAAGGTGATTTTGTTAATTGCGTGTTCGTATATTAATTAGACTGAAGTCAGGGCCCTCGCTAAAGGGTGGGGTGGGGTAGGGGGGCCTCGCAACCCCCACTCGCAAAATTCTAAATAAACTTGGCAAAATCAGTTATCTAGTTTGCAAACTTAGTGAAAAAATTTTAACGAAAACTATAATTTAGTTTCTATTTCTGCTACATTTGGCAAAATTACGCAAACCCAGTTGGCAAAAGTAAAAAGTTGGTAATATAGTTGATAAAAAAAAATAAGTTGGTAAAAACCGATATTTGACACAGCAGTTTATCTCCATCTCCCCTCCCCCCCCCCCCTTCCTAAAAAAAGTCTTAGCAATGGCTCTGACTGAGGTGCGTTTCCAGCGAATCGAAATCCAGAATCCGATAAGATTCCACAAACACCATCACAGGAGGTTTTTTTTTTAGCACTCGGGTGCTATTTCTTTCAAACACGGGATTTTTGTCTACGCGGCGCGCCGTGGTCACTTTTCCGTTTGATTCATGTTTTCTGTAGAGTGATTTGATATTGCTAACGGAAACATGGAGTACCCCTTTAGATGATTTTCAAATACCAGGATTCACTTGGTCGAACGGATAGAGAGTGGTTTCCAAAACCGAAAGCCATCTGGAGTAATGATTTTTATTTTTATAGAGGAAAACTTTATAAAAAGAATATGAAACACTTTACCCGTGCCTACACGAGCCAGATCAATGGTGTTGAAATGGTCATTGCGTATATTCATGGCCTTATTATGCATGGGCAAATCGGGACTTTGCCCAGGGCCCCCAGCTCGAAAGAGTCCCCAATTTCAAATATTGTCCTGAAATATTTTTTTTTGTCTATCAAAATTTTATGAAAAATAAAACAAATTTCATAGATGGGGGCCTCCAAGTTCATGAATGCCCGGGGCCCCCGTTGGTCATAATCAGGCTCTGCGCGGATGAAGTGCGAAGGTCTGACGTTCGGGCCTAGCACGCGACTGTAAATCTAACAGTCTGAAGTTTTGGTTGGTTTCCTCCAGATTTTACGTGAATACGCCTTGGAATCCCTTAAAAAGTCCTCAACCAAGATTCCCAAGATGATTGTAAGACTGTTTTAGTAGGAGATTTTAACATGGAATTCTTCGTGGCGTAAAATTACTTTTTTGTCTATGACATATTAAATTTTATTACAAACTCTTCCCTGGTATTCTTTTAATGTTTTTGAAAGTATTTCAGGTTTTGTTCTTAGGCCATGACAGTAAGTTTGAGTATTTCAAGTTTTTAGAAATATTCAATAACAAAATTTTTATTGTATAATTTATTGCTAAGTTTAATGTAAGCAATAAAGAAAATATTTCAAATTATTTTTTCTTAATATTTTTTGAATGATATAAGACAGGCTGCACTGTCAGAATAACTTTTCCAAGTCTTTTCTGGTCAGAATAACATGGTTACTCCACTTTTGTTACTGCCTTAAAAATGCTTGAAATTAACGATGAGAGGTAACTATCATGAAAAATACATTATAAGCTTTATGCCTAATGGTTTAGCAAAACTTTATCATTTATAAATTTATTAACAATTCTGTTGGTAATAATAATAATCTAACCTACCCAATACAATTTATTTACCCCCCCCCTAACAAAAAAGAATCCTTCAGGTAGTTTTTTTTACTGTTGAAACTATCGCAGGATAGTAGGATATATATTAACATAGGATTACTTAACATTTAGTTAGTGAAAGGAGCATGTTGAAAAATGATGAGTGAAACAAACATTTTTAATTTAATAGTCACGAAATGTTTATTAACACGGTATACAGTGAAACTTCTGAGCAACCACCTCCTCCTCCTCCAACGCCCAGTTTTTTAAAGCACAGGATTTTTTTACCCCTATCTACTTAACGTTAAAAGATCCTCTAGAAGAGACCACCCAACCCTCTATAAGCAACCGTTACCGATTCACTGTTCAAAAATGTCCTCGCACTTTTTCGGAAATAAAGTAAACAAATACCATATTCCAAATTAGTCGCTCTACTGCAAATCGGCAGCAGGTGCAAGTACACGTATTCATCATGTGCAAATCTCAGTGGCGGCCCGTGGTCAAAACTGTTAGTGCAGCCGGAAGCATATGAGCACCCCCCCCCCTTTCCTCCGGACAGGATTGGAAAATCTTTGTTACTGAATTCGAAAGCCCTCACCGGGAAAAAAAAAAAAAGAAATTACATAAAAAATGTAAGAGATCCTATTTTACTTCCACAAAATGGACATAAATTTCAACCAGCCGCTCTTATCCTCAAAATTGCATTAATCCGTGTCTGATTCGAAGTTTCCTTAGAATTTTCTTTTGTAACGATAACTTGAGAAGAAAAGAAAAAAAAAAAGAAAACGTACTTATTTTTTATAAGTCAAATCAATCCTCCTTTCTTTTAAACATGTGAATCGGTCAGTGATGTCCCCATAAAAAAGCGTTGTTTTAATTCAGATATCCATAATTTTAAAAGCTCTTTAAAATTTCCCATGTTTAAAGAATTTTCTCGCTCGCCATGTCCTCTAAATGCCAGTTCTTGCTTACTTAAAAACAATACTGCTTTGATGGGTCATTGTCCATTCATAAGCGTCTATTCAGGCTTACCTTCTTGATAAATTCAGCAATATAAAGTCGAGAGTTTCCCAAACATATATTCTCCTTACCCCCTCCCTCACTTCTCGAGCGAGCCAATCAGTTAGTCGAGTTCTCAAGTTCAGCCGCCGTTAGAAAATCTTTGATCGGCTGTATCAGCTGCATACTCCCTATGCCGGAGAGGCTGCTTACGTAGTCGTTGTCATGGCAACGGTGCTGCCAATTTTCTTTTCAGCGCTCTGGGCTGAACCAAAGATTTTCCCAATTGAATTGCGGGAAGATTAAAGTGCTTTTTTTCTGAATAAGCGATCCGGCCACAATACGGTTTTTTTTTTTTTTTTTTGGTTTTTTTCGGAGATTTTTTTAATTTACCGTAGGAATTCCACAATTCTAATCTGAATTTAGGAAAATTAGTAGAATAAGTTATTTTAAAGTATGTGCTGATAATTTCAAGTGCAGCCCGGCTGTACTTGCTGTATCCCACGAGCCGCCACTGGCAAATCTTGTAGGTTAGAGAAGAGAAATGTCTAAGAAATGAGTGATTTTGCTTTTACTGTTGGAGCAGCGCATTGATATCCAACGAGTCACACAAAAAAGACATTTCTGAGGAAGTTAGCGGTTGCTTTTTGTTGTGGGAAAACCCAAAAAGCAAATAGGTTTTATTATGGCAAATGAAGTAATATCATAACTTACAACGTCATTGAAAAAACAGTTTTAAGTAGGACCGTTATGAAAGAACATATCTTACATTGAAATACTGAACACATTTTGAATGCATTTGGTGAACTTGACAGCAAGGACGGCTTCAAGCTAAATTTTCGAAAGGGCCATTGGATTTTTTAGATATAAATTGTTCAAAATGCAAATTGAACGTGTGAAATCGTGAAGTATACGAATCCAAAATTAAAAATAAAAGTTCGGAGAAGCCCATGCCCCCCTCTCTTGAGCCGCTCTTGATGACAGTAAGGTTTTAACTCGTGCAATTACCTGTGCAATGAAAGCTAGAGGCCTTGAATACATGACCTAAAAACCCTGCCTCAAATCAACTCCTACTTCTGTATATTAAAATGTCCAGCGAAGTCAGTTAAAGTAAACGCGAATGCCTAATCAGTTACACACCTACGTTCGCATCGCAATGCACCAAAAACGTTGAAATTAAATTGTTTCCAACGTTTTATTGCATTACTGATAAACCCATGAAAATTAAACAAAAAAAGCAGTTTGAATAAAAAAAAAACTGGCAGATTATCTGGTCAGATAAAATCAACACGAATTTCACGATTCCTGAGTGAAATTGAAATGGCTGTAGGATATCGAAGTTTTGTCAGCTTCCCTGGAAAATATGAAATTCTTAGCCTCTTTAACAGGTACATATCTAAAATGCGTTTCTGTTTTATTTCTTGTTAATCAAGGATTTCGAGAAACTCGGAAGAAGCTTTAAAGAAAAGTAATTCTAAATTCTTTCGTGGGATTAAGCAAGAAAAGTAGTTAGCATTATTTGCACTTAAATGTAGGCACTTTGCATGTTTTAATGAAAGGAAAATTTAAAAAAACAAAATTCGATGGTTTATTTTCTCACATATTAGAAAATAGAAAACATATATTTTTAGCCGTATTTCAATAAATACATACGTTGTGTGAATGTTTGATATTATAAAAATTTATTTTTATGAATACAAATTATTATAATTTCTTTACATGAATTATACTACTTACTGCATAATTTTAAATTATTACATATCTTGTGTGTGAGAAACAAAGTAAAACATAGTAAATGCATGCAAATAAAATGTAAAAATGAAATTTTTAATTCCATGAAAGACGTTCTTTGTATAAAATCCATCTAATGCTTCTGAACTTTGCGTAATAAAATTGATGCAAGTGTTTACTGACTTTAAAGATGTACGAATGAAGAAATGTTTCTCCTGTTCTCAGCAGCTTTTATGAAATAACTTCAAACTAGGTTGTTGAACATGCTATACTTGCTTTAGTCCACGATCTTGTAACTGAGGCATGCGTGACAGTTGATTTATCAATGGATGAAACCTGAATTTCTCACCTAAATAAGTACGACGTAAAAAAACATTTTTTGAACGTAAGATTGCGTTTCTTCATAACAGCCCTGCGTAAAGAATAAAAAAATATTGTTTTTAACGTCATTGTAAGCTTCAATATTGCTCCGTTAGAAAGCTAACTGGTGAACGAAGGTGACCAGGTTAACCAGGTGAACGAAGGTGAACTTTAATTTCTTTTACGGCAGTCAAAAATGTGACGCCATACATTAACCTCACAAACTCTCTCAAGAAGCTTAAGCCATATGAAAGTAAATTTGCAATTTGAGCGTCTTTAAATACTCTTCCATATGACACAGTTTGGTATTTTTCACGAGATTGAATTAAATAAATCTTTTTTCTTCTGTTGAACCATGGCGGATTTTTAATTTTTTATTGACCATTTCAGATTCCATTATATGGATAAAAGCACAATGTGGCATGTTAATAATCATTTTGTGTATAATAAATTAAAAGGGTTTGTCATATTCATCATTTTTCAACGGGTGTCTAACAACAAACTCATCAATAAATAATCCTACGTTAATATATCTCACGGTAGTTACAACAAAAGAGACTATCTGGACGTTTCTTTTTTAAATGCTAAATATGATTCTAATACTTAGATTAATCGTGTTGCATCAATCCGCAATTATTTTTAATCGCGCAACAAACATTAACTCTAACTGTTCTCGATTTTCATATTGCAAGTGTGAAAAAGCTCAATATCGTAATGTTAGGCTTGACTGTAGTATCTCGAACGATCCCGAAACGCTGTCCAAGTTAAGCGAAGAACTGCGCTTCCAACCGATTAATTACTTGCACCTTGGCAATCCTTCGACTCGCTCTCTTCCAAGAGACCTCTTCACAAATGTAAGTGTTTCTTCCATGAGTATCACTTGTCCCCTGGAAGATTTAAGCGTGGACACATTCTCGGACGGAGAACCACTCGTGTACTTGCGAATATTGCATGCGAAATTCAGGCTGGTTCCCCCTGCAGTAACGAATCTGGAGAATTTGTTGACGTTACGGTTGAATGATGGACGGCTGTCTCATCTTGGTCAAGAACTCCAAAAGATGACTGACTTGATGTTCTTGTCTTTGCGAAGAAACGAGATTGAAGTAGTGGCCATGGACGCATTTATCTACAATAGAATTATTCGAAGCATTGATTTATCCTATAACAAATTACGTTTCTTTTATCCTGAAACATTTCGTTTTTGCAAGAATATAAAAGATTTTGATGCCAGGCATAATCAGTTGGAACGTATAGTACCAATAAGTCCAATGCTTGAAGTAAGTAGTTTACTTATTTTCTTGGTGCTGCCGTACTACAATACGTAAATTAACCTTCTTAATGACATTCTATTTCAATTTTATTTTGTCCCGTTTCGCAAAACAGGACAAAGTAAGAATGGTGATTTTGCATCTTTCCTGATATGTTTTTTAATGGACAGATTTTTTTTTTTTACTTTAATTTGTTTTGATCCAAAATGCTATATTCAATGTCTAATATTTTTTTTTCTTTCTTTGGCATTCTTTACCTTAATATTTTCTGTAGCCCTGGTGTGACAGAAGGGATGTATATGGTATAGAAATGACTGGGACAGTGACCGAAATAACGAAAACGTTTTTACTGCTCTAAAATGTAAAATCATGAATACCCAATAAATTATGTTTTTATAAAAATTCTTTCTTAAGCTTCACGAAAAACCTTTGAAAGCTTGGGAAAATAATTAAAAAAATTCTAGAAAACTAGCAAGGCCTAGTTTTGTCTCATTTTGTGAAAATTACCCCTATATCCTAAATTACGCATATCTTAAATATCATACTCATATCTTAGAAATCATCCTTACTTATTGCATGAAAATGCTGAGCAGCAATTTTTTTTTTTTTTTTTTTTTTTTTGTGTGTGTGTGTGTGTGTGTGTGTGTGTGTGTGTGTGTGTGTCTGCGTGTGTGTGTGTCAGAGTAATATTTGCCTTAATTTTATGCTAATCATTTCTGTAAATTTACAAGTGTTACTTATTTTTCTGACTTAAAATAACGTCAGTTGATTTTTAAGTTTTCTCCGACATATTTTTGATACTTTTGGGAAAAGGTAAAGGTTTTATTTATTTTTTTAATATTACCCTAAAACAGAAGAACTGCATGAGCTGGAATATCAGAAAATTATGAGGGGAGCAAACCGTGATCTTTGTATCCAACACCCCTTCTTCTGAAAGTAATAATAATAATAATAAATAAGGACTAAAAAAGCTCTGAGAAATTCTAAGAGTCTAATATTTCAATATTTTAACTTTTTTAATCTGATAAAAATATATTTTTTTTAATTCTTAATAGAAAAGAAATTCTAATGCGCTTTTTAAACATTATTAACTAATTTTCGTTCTATTTTACAGAGTTTAGATATAAGTAAAAATCATCTTCACTCTATCTCAAAAGCATTTCTAAGTTATCGAGTGATCAGGAGCATCGAAATAAGTGGGAACAATTTTGTGAATAATTTAAGGGACTCCACATTTTCTCCCGAGCATAGATCTGTGAAAATACTGTACATGGAATATTGCGGACTTACCTCGGTACCTTCTAGATTGTTGAAACCACTGCCGCACTTGGAGACAATCAGCCTATACAGGAATAAACTAAAAACAATTCCAGAACTGTTTTTCTATAATTTGAAATTACTGAAAAATGTTAATTTATCTAGAAACAAGTTGTTGTTTCTGAGCGAAACTTTTCGAGATAATCCCTCGCTTGAGGTCGTGAACTTGAGCAACAACCGAATACAAAATTTAGGAAATGTTTTCAGTTACAGCAACAGATTGAATACACTTTATCTCACTCGTAATAAGTTGACAGTTTTGCGAGAAGAGTATTTTAAGCATTGCGAATTCCTTAGTGTTTTAAAGATAAATGAAAACAAAATATCTCGACTTGAGAGGAATGTGTTTCAGAACACAAAACTGAAACATCTTGAAATGCACGGGAACGGAATTAGGTCTCTGAATGGATCCCTTCACAACATGCGATTCATAGAAACCTTACACTTGCAACATAATAGTCTAGAAATCATAGACCAAGAAGATATGCTGAATTTAAATAGCCTTAAGAATCTGAACTTACTGCACAATAAGCTCAGAAATGTAAATGGAGCATTTCGGAATTCAAAGAATCTAGTCTCTTTAAATCTGATGAGGAACAAGTTGAAATTTTTAACGAAGGATTCACTTCCTCAGGCAGTGTTTCTACGATATTTACTTTTAGCAAGTAAGTATTAAAATGTTTTCTCATTTTAAAGTTGTATTATGATAAGATGTAGGCTTATGTTTTGTATGTTGCTTAATGCTTGTTTTAAAAACGATTTTCTTTTTTATTAAAGCATTCTTATTAACGCAAACCTATTAATCTCTTCGTTCCTAAGGTCCCCATATGTGTACCTTTTTGTTTCCCATTTTAAAAAGATTCTTTAAGACTTTTTGTAGTTTTGAATTTACGTACATATACGTCGATGCTTTAATTTTGAATAAATGATTTAAACGCATGTGAATGTGTGCAAGTGTACATCATACTCACTGACACAAAAATTTGTTTTTGTTTGCCGTTAGACAAAAGAATATTTGAACTTAATTGAATTTTTTTAAGTTGAATTTGCGAATATTTTTTTCCAGAAATTGATAAAGCTGAAAAGATCTTGCAGAACATCATTTACCTTTAAAAGTATCGTGACAATCTTCGTTTATGGGTGATAATAACTTTTTACTACTGAAACAGAGTTTGAGAATTAAGCTTTTATTCGAAAAAATTACTTGTCGTTTTTGAGCATAATAGGTTTTTCAAAGAGAATTATGAGATTGCTCTTTAATTTGAGATGCGAGATTTTTGTTGAGTGTGAAGAGGTCAAGCATAAAACAATCTTTTTACCGCTAACTGCAGTTTATTTTCTAATTGTTGGAAAGCCTTTTGCAGGAAACAAAATAGTTTGTGATTGTCGTATCCTTTGGCTCCGGTCCCTGTTTCTTCACGGAAATGTATCAGATGAAGGTCGCCCTGTTAGATGCAGCAAACCAACAAGATTCCAAGGCAGGACAATCGTTGAACTGTCCAAAGAGGATTTGATCAAGTGGCCAGATGAATGTCCTCCAACTTGTGAATGCACGTGTGTAGATGACAACGAGAACTTCTTTGTTAAAGTAGATTGTTCCGATAGGGATTTTTCTGAAGTAAGTGTTGGTTTGTTTGCCTAAAATAAAACGACTAAAGCCGAAACAGAACGTTAACATCTATTTGCAGTGTATTGTCGCCAGTTTAAAAGAATTATTTGAAAATATTAAATGAATCTGGGATTATGTGCTTATTATATATAGATCACTGTTGCCAGCCTGTTAAGCCACGAAAGCTTTACAAGATATTAAAATGGAGCGTAATTTTTATAAGAAGGAGGACCGGGTAATTTAATTGCAAGACAATGTAATTGTAGACAGTGCAATGCATTTTTAGCAATCACGTTAATTATAATTAGGTAAGTTTTCACATCAACTATACTGTTTAGTATTTAAATTGCTCCAGTGAATAAACAATTATAAATCACTAAATATAAATTCTTTTGGCGAAAGTTCAAAATTAATGATCTTAGAGGAAAGGGCTAACTCCAAAGCTTTGCAACCAAATGTACATAAACGATGGGCACTTAGGTAATTAATTATATGGATCCAAAACCAGTCCATAGGCTTCTTTTCTGAAGTACGGGCCGTCCCGAAAGTGGTGCCTATTTGATAATTAAAAAATAATCATTAAAGACTGAAAAATCACTCAAAATGCTGGTGTTAAACGATAAAGTAATTAAAAAACTGTGTAAAAACACACATAAGAAGTAATAGGTAAGAGGATACGCACGTTTCGTTCAAAAATTGTTTTGAACTTCATCAGTCCAAGCCCTTCGTCGTAAAGAACACAGGGAACTGAAAAGAGATAAACAAGCAAGATGTTGCCACAAGGGGCAAAGAAAAGTCGAGCAAAACCACGGAGAGGGGAGAAAAAAAAATTACTTCTAAACCTAAAAAATTACTTCTTAAAACCTATTACTTCTTATGTGTGTTTTTTACAAAGTTTTTTAATTACTTTATCGTTTAACACCAGTATTTTGAGTGATTTTTCAGTTGTTTTGTTTATTTGGACTATTAACACTCACTTTTGTTCTCACTTTTCTTTCTTCCTTCTTCGTGTGCTTTTTCTTGCTTATTTCTTTTCTGTTTTTGTGTTTTCTGTATGGATTCATCTTTGTTTAATCGTTTTTCCCGTTTACGATTGAAACGTTCTCGTTTCTTGAATCATTTAGGTTCTCTTGTTCGATGCAAACGCAGTAATGTCATTCCTAAGTTCATTGACATTAAGTGCAATATTCACGGTTCTTCTCGTGTTGATAAGGCTCTAAATAGGTCTAAGCGGGCGGTTTTACGGGCTTTTATTCAGGATATTCGTTATAAAGTTTCGATTCTTGAATCTGATCTTTATGATCTCCATTTGCTTTTGAGTAAGTCTTACCCTGCGTTTGCTAACTGGGAAAAACGGAATTTCGCTTATGTGGAACAACGTTCTATTTCTCACAGAGCTACTTTGGATAAGAAATTCCAAGCTCTTCTTCCGGTTAGGTCTTCCCTCTGTTCTGTCAGTCCTCTTGTTCAGGACACTGTTGTTAATTTGTCTTCGCATGTTTTAACTGATTCTCAGAGAGATGCTCTTAGTTTAGGTTTGAATTTTTCTCGTGTTAGTAACGTTTCGGTTTCCAAACTTATTGTTCCTATGGAAAACTCTTTTAAAAATAGTAAACTCTCTTCTAACCAACTTGATACTTTGCGACATCTTATTGCTAATACTATCTCTTCAAATAATATGCATGCCAAATCTAACCTTTCTGGTTCTCAAAAAACTGCTCTCAAAGAACTTAATTCTAACCCTAATTTACTCATTACTAAAGCTGATAAAGGCGGCCAGACTGTTTTACTTGATAAATCTTCTTATGTTGATTGTATTAATAACATGCTAACCACTGGTCCATACACTAAATTAAATTCTGATCCTACTAACAGTCACCTTTCTGAAATTAAACACACTGTGAAGTCCTCTGTAATCTTAAATGCTCAAACTAAACGTTATGTTATTCCTTCTATTGCTAACTGTGCTCGTTTCTATGCCCTTCCTAAAATTCATAAACCTTCTCTTGCCTTTCGCCCCATTGTTTCTAACATTGGTACTGCTTCTTATAACCTTGCACGTTTCCTCTCGCATACTCTTTCACCTTTGACTGCTAGTAATACCCACACTGTTAAAAACTCTTATGATTTCGTTAACAAAGTTAAACTTCTTTCTCCTACTAATTGTAAAATGCTCTCTCTTGATGTTAAATCTTTATTTACTAATGTTCCTATCCAAGGTGCGATTGACTGTTTGGAAAAGCGTTTACGCGAGTTTCATTATTCTTCTATTGAGATTAAAGAGTTTATAGCTTTAGTAAGCGTTTGTATTAAACAAACTGCTTTCATTTTTAATGGCTCTTTCTATAAACAAACCGAGGGTCTTGCTATGGGTAATTCTCTCTCACCTCTCTTATGTGCTATTTATATGCATTATTTTGAAGAGAAGCTCTTCAAGATCTTTAATTTTCCGTGCTGGGTCAGATATGTTGACGATACTTTCGTTCTAGTGGATTCCAATTGTGATATGTCTAATTTACTTTTGATCGTTAATTATGTTAATCCGTGTATCCAATTTACTCTAGAAGAGGAGTGCAACAATTCTTTACCTTTTATGGATGTTCTTGTTTCTAGGAATCCTGACGGTTTCTCTACTTCTGTTTTCCGCAAACCCTTTTCTATATCTTTACCTCCTCATGCCCTATCTAATCATCCTTACCAGCAAAAACTTTCTGCTTTTTACACTTATGTGTTTCGTGCTATCAAAATTTGCTCTGATTCTTCATCTCTTAATAATGAAATTAGTTACTTAAAATCCTTAGCTGTTTCTCGTGGTTTTAGCCCCTCTATTATTGATAAAGCTGTTTCTAAATTTAACAAGCCTAATAGTTCTACTAATACTATTAATTTTCACAAAGAATTAATTGTACTACCTTTCTTTTCACCTTTATGCTACAGAATTTCTAAACTTCTCAAAAATTTCAGTTTCAAAGTCATTTTTAAACCTGTTAATAAACTTAAATTTTCTTCCCTTAAAGATCCTATTCCTACTGAGAACCGTTGGGGTGTTTATTATATTCCTTGTGGATCTTGTGATTTGGGCTATATTGGTCAGACCAGAAGAGCTCTCAAATTTAGGCTCAAAGAGCATGAGAGATATGTTACTAAGCACGAGCTTTCCAAATCTTCTATTGCCTCACATTGTTGGAATTCCAATCATCGTTTTCAGTTTTCTAAGGCTAAGATTTTGTGCACTCCTCAGTCTTTGTCCCATCTGGATTTTTTGGAAGGTTTTTCCATTACCCAGCACTTAGATCGTCTTGTGAACGATGGTTCTTCCGTTCCTTTCGTTCATTCTGCTTGGAAGTTGCTGTTGTAAGGTTCTTCGTCTACTCCCCCCCTTTTTTTTTCTTCTTTTTCTTTATTGTGTATGTACGTGTGTTACTGTGTTACTGTCTTTCTTTTACGTTTTTATTTTTAAAAAAAAATATTATATATATATATATATATATATATATATATATATATATATATTGTGCTGTCCTGTTCGTGGTTTTTAATTTATAAAAAAAAAATAAGTGTTTTATTTGTTTTGTTTTTTTTTGTTTGTTTGTTTGTTCTGTTTTCTCTTTTTTGTGTGTGTGTTTGTACTCTTGTGTTCCCTTTTTTATTATTTTTATTTTTTATTTTATTTATTCCTTTTTTATTTCTGTATTTTTTGTGCTTCTTTCCTTTCCTTTTAATCCCATTTTTTTTTCTCCCCTCTCCGTGGTTTTGTTCGACTTTTCTTTGCCCCTTGTGGCAACATCTTGCTTGTTTATCTCTTTTCAGTTCCCTGTGTTCTTTACGACGATGGGCTTGGACTGATGAAGTTCAAAACAATTTTTGAACGAAACGTGCGTATCCTCTTACCTATTACTTCTCATGTGTGTTTTTTACAAAGTTTTTTAATTACTTAATCATTAAAGATTTAGTAACAAACTTTTTATTTTTATATGTAGATACATTAAACTGTTTTTCCAGATCGTCAACTCATACTTTTACCTACTAGTAACGTAATTGAAAAGAAATTACTTCGAGCTGTTCAGCATCGCAGAAGAAGCCTGTTGTCCAAAAGGTGTGATCCTCTTGCGCAATGACGTATGTTCACATGTCGCAGGAAAAATAAAACAACGTCTTCAATCTTTCAATTGGGGGAGGTTTTGAGCATCAACTGTACAATCCTGTTCTCTCTTCCAGTGATTATCATCTTAGTATTACAAAAGTAAAGGAGTTTTGGGAGGCTAAGAGCTTAGGGATGATGATGTGGCAAAACAGGTTAATGTATGTACATTTGTACATGTAAAAATAAAAAAAAATGTTACGAAATCTTTAGTGGTTATTTTTTTAACTATCAAACGGGGATACTACTTTCTGGACATTCCTCATAAAGTCAAATGACTGTAGCCGTACGAGGTCATTATAAACACAGTGAGAAGATTTTGAGCATCGACCGTACAGCCCGAATTATGTCATAACCGTTTTTAAAAAGTATAAAGTTTGATAACATTTTATAACTGTATAATAACGGAACCCTTCTTCCTGTAGACCCCATCGATGTTTCCAAAATGGATTGGTCAGCTTAACTTAAAAGGTAATTCGATTGTCCAATTGAATTTAGACATCGATTCTCTGAAGCACCTGAAGATTCTAAACTTGGAAAATAATTTTCTTGAAGATATAAATTTTTTTGTTCCTGAAAATCTGACTACTCTAAAGTTGGCCAACAATAGAATATCACGATTCTTTGAAGATCCGCCTATCAGTGTTTCTTTGTGGACACTTTCAGGCAACCCATGGATATGCGACTGCAGCACTGTAAAATTCAGAGAATGGATACTGCAGAACAAGAATAAGGTAAAATGTTTCTAAATCCCCCATAAAAATGTTTAAATTTGATGCGTTTTTGCTTGGTCGTTTATCTGAATTACAGACATATTTGAATTAACTCAAAGCACTCCAATACGTAGAAATGCTACCCTTGCATGAGAGTGTCCACCATGTGTCAATTTGTTCAACTGTCATCAGGAGAATGCACAACAAGATATTGAGAACTATGAAATAGAAAATTTGTGGGAATTTAATGTAAGCTGACTAACTTAAGAGTAATCGGAACAAAAAAGAAGGTCAAAGGGCTGTACAAAACACTTGCATAGTTTCTTTGTACAGCTAAAAAAATCGAGGGGATTGTTTATAACACAAAAAACCAAAACTGTCACAGACTGACTAAGGCAAGGGCATAGGAGTCATTTAGTGGGTCGTATCTAAACGAACTCGATAACGTAGGCATTTACTGAGTCGATAACGGTCCTCGTTTGGGGGCCGATGACCTAGCTGCATCGGGCCTCCCTCGATGAATGGAGGGGGGGGGCTAAAAACTAATAAATGATATACTATCTATAGTAGAAATTTGTGATGTGTTTGGCACATGTCCTTTACCTAGTTTCTATTCTACAGAAAAACGGACAATAATTCTATAGAATTCTGTGAATCCCATAACAGATTTTCATGTGAGATGTAGACATATATGATTAATGAACATATAAGAATTTAATGTTTTATATATGTGTGAAAGTGCATGCTTTGAAAGGGCCTCCCAAAGTGCAATGTCTGTCCGTTGCTTCAAGTTGGCTTCATTGAGCTCTCGCAAACGTAGTCGCCGTTCAGCTGTGAGTTAATTGTAATCTTGCAGTTTAAAAGGGAGCTACCTGAATAAAAGCTTATATCCTCATTCTATGGTCATGGTCCATGATATCAAAAACCGTTGAAGTACTTAAGGTTTATTTATTGGTCTAGTACAAAAGGTCAATCTTGGTAATCTCAAAGAACTATTCCAATCTAACTGAAATCAGAAAAACTAAGAAATTACTTGCTCGTGAAGTATTTTTTTACTCCGATATATTAAACTTGTGAAAACTAATTGGATATTAAGTAAACACCCTGCAATATAAAATGCCAAAAACTACTAAAAATCGGAGAATGGGTAGATTTTCAGAATTTTGAAGCGGCTTATTGTCTTTTCCATATTGTTGCATCTGCACAAAATTTCAAGCTATGTCGAGCAGCCCCTTGTTTATGAGCAGGATGTTTTTCACTTGTAGATTCTTAAAAAGTGAACCTATTGCAACTGATAAATGTAATACTATGAAATTTATTTCAAGGTAAGTTTTTATTATAACTTTAATGGAAGATCTTACACTAGGCTAATAAAATAGCCTAGTGTATAAATCAATCAATCAGCTAATGATAATAAATCAATCAGCTAATATGCTTACAGACTAGTTCATGCAGTAGTAGAGATCAAAAGAAGTCCGAGGAATATTTTTTACGTATGATTCTTTGAAGACAAGGTTTTATTTATTTTTTTTTTTATACTCATCTTCATGCCTAAATAAAGTAGCTGTCACATTTACTGAAATTTCTTAAAAAGAGAAATAAATACACTGGTGTTCAAAATTAAGGTTGCAAGAACATTTTTTACAATAATTCAAATTGTCTCCACTAAAATTAATAAAATTTATATTTTATATATTTTGAGTAGGGGATTAACACAACGAGAGCGTCCAGTTTGGAATAAATGATCTTGAGCGTTAATTTTGTATTACAACGTTGACTATGACTGTTTAAACATCTGGGATTTTTGCCCGGATTGTTTTGAATATTGTGAACGCATACATGATCAATGGAAATAGAAAAATTTAATGATTTATGTATGTGTGAATGTACATGTTTATATCAATATGAAAGGGGTCCATCATGAGCAATGTCTGCCCCGAGTTGTTGAACCCCACAAGTTTGACTGTTTGTAGTGAGAATGAGTTCTCATAATCATTTAGATGAATCAGCGAGATCGAGAGCACGTTGAAAGGCTTGAAGTTGGGTAGTCAAAAGGGGAGGTGGCACGATGGTTAGAAGTGGATGACAATGGTTGGAAGTGGCATCCAGGTTGTGAAATCAATTCAAAACAAGTATCATTAGAGAGAAGTCCAGTCAAAGCCGACCAAGAGCGACAGCAACTGCAAAAGCTCGTTAATTGGCATTAAGTGCATGACGACGTAGGCAAACTACAGAACTTTCTGGTGACCTAGCTGCTGCGTCTAGAAAGAATTTTCGTGCCAAGAGTATACTGACGTCTTGCAGAAAGGGCCCTTTATGCTCAATGATCAATGACGAGTCTGCCTTTGAGTGCAAGGCGCACGACAGCGTGTTTGTCGTGAAGCCGAAACGCCATTCTCGGACACACCAAGAATGAAGACCTGCTCTTTTTACTGGTCTGTCAAGATTCCTCACACAGAGTAATTCTCGGCGAGTGTTCGTGTGCAGAGAACGAGGAGTTCTGCATCATTCCTCCAACGTAAGGGAAATCGCGTAAATTGGCATGTAACATTGGGAGGAGCAAAATGTTTCCTATTGTAGACTTATGTTACTTATTGTAGACTTAAAAATACTTTCTATTGTATGAAGAAATACTGTTTTGAAATAGGTGATATCTAAATTTTCTTGAATTTTAAGATGAGGGTAATTGCCTCCTCTTGCCCACAGTAAGTTACGCCTATGGTAAGGGAAATTGAACAGTTTGGTGAGAGAGGAATGCTCGTCTAGGATGGTGTCCTGTTGGACAGTCGCATACCATTGCACGACTTTCATTTGGGTTGTGTGAAAAGGAGCGGTGTGAAAAGGAGCGGTGTGAAAAGGAGGTCTTTGAAGGCTATATCTTTTTCAGAGTCTGCATTCCCTGACTTCCATCATATGAGCGATAATATGAGGCCACACAGAGCTCACATTGTTGATGATCTTATTAAATCATAGAATATTCGCAGCATGAATTGGCCTGCGAAGTTTCTAGATCTCAATTCTATCGATGATGTTTGGGAATGTCTAGGAAAGCCATTGCTTGACGTTCACGCCCTTCCCAGGACCCTACAGGGGTTGAAAGCCTCGCTTTTGGAAAAATAGATATTGTTGCAGCAAGTGTTTCTGGACGCACTCATTAACAGTATGACGGCTCGTTGTTAGGCTTGTATAACAGTGCATGATGACCACACTCCATATAAGATGGACCATTTCCGAGATATGATGGATCATGATTTGACTGCTTTTGATACAACCGGTATTTTAACTAACAACCCACCTCTTTATGATACTTTTATGTTGCTAAGTGCTTTCTACTATGATAATATATCTCTTTGGCAAATTTTGTTAAAATAAGCCAAATATTTCTTCAGTCATCACAGATTTTGTGTTTGTCCTTAAGTTTGGACGCCAGCATAGTTAAAAAATTGTAGCCGTAAAGAATTTTTAATGCTTTAGGCACACAGATCTATCGCAAAGCTAGCTATTTTTAAATTGTGGATGAAGCCTTAGCTGTCACTGTTAAAAGCAGAAAACGACACCATATATAAAAAAAATTTTGTCGCGTCCTTCAATTATATTCATGATAAACCTTACTTACATAGTATTTTCTTAATAAAGTAGTCCAATTTAGCTTACCTTTATAGCTTGATTTTCAGTTTTTTTTTTTTTTCACATTTCGGGTGTGACAAGTTACTACTCCCCCCAGAAATGTACCAAGGATTCGATGTGTTTCCCACGATGCGGAAAGCACACTTGACCAGTGCACATTCCAAGAGCAAAGGGGGTCCTTTGATTTTGCCGACCGACCCCACACGAATGTGGAAACCCGGAACGGGGTTCTGGCAGAGAGCTTCAGAGTCGTTT